>SKCR01037819.1:0-67986 GCA_019454045.1 Zanthoxylum bungeanum | reverse complement strand
GCAAAGCTATCCCCAACTACAGCAAAACCGGTGAGAAACCGGCTAGGAGACCGGCATGCCGGTCTAGGGTTGCAATGTCTCCCAACGGCTATATAACGTTCGAAAAACTAGCCGTTAGACCGGCGAGAAAACCGGTATGGATGCCGGCGAGGACCAGCCCGGTTCCAGAGAGCAGGATTTTCTTGCCAATACCGGCATGAAGACCGGCGAGGTAACCGACACGGTATGGCCCGGTTCCAGTAGGCATGCGAAACATGGGAAGGCCGGTTTAATGACCGGTAAGGGGACCGGTATGGTCCATGCCGGTTCCAGAAGGCTTTCCTAAATACTAAAATGCAGATTTGAAGGTTTTAATGTATTTCGTACATGCCCCTAATGCTTCTAAGTGAATGTGCATGATCCCTATGAGCTTAGGCACTTGAATATTACATCTCACATTTCAAATTAAATCCTAAGCTAAGACTTTTGCAATATAATCTTCATTTTGCCGCAAGTCTTCACATTCTCGTTGTTCACCTCATATGCTTCGACACTTTTTGTATTGCTTCGTGATTGTACGTCGATTGCGTTGACGTCATCAAAATCCAATTATGCGACCAAGTCGCCAACAATCTCCCCTTTTTTTATGATGGCAACCCCTTAAAACTTGTTGATACTTGTGAGCTTCTTGGAGTCCAAATTTGACAATTTTGCTCCCCCTCAACATAAGCTCCCCCTCAATGTGTGATTGTCTTCAAAATAGCTCTATAAGACTTAGACAAACACATTAGTACATTTACTCCCCCTTAATCCAAGGGTGAGGGTAAAACAAGTTTTAATCTCATTTCTAATGATTTCTCCCCCTTTGACTTTATCAAAAAGTGGAGAAGCAAAATTAAGTTCTAAAATGAGATACCAATAGATGTGTGCAAAAATGATAACAAAATTAAAAAAAATATGCACATTTGGCATTTCCCCCTTTTTGCCAAAAAATCAAAATTTATGCATAAAATAGTATTTTTCAAAAGATAGATTCTCATGAACCATTTACAATCTAAGAGCATCTTAATCATGATTTTTCCCAAATTTGATACCAATTAAAAAATATATCAATAAATTCATTTGAATATCATATCACTTTTAAGAATTCTTTCAAAATGAGTCATTATATCTCATGATACCAATTAAAACCAATGACTTCAATGCATTTTAATGATTGTCTTCAATGACTTCAATGCATTTCATGATATTCATCTAAGATTATGCCAATTTACATGCATTTCATTTTCAATCAATTAGTTCATATGGCAAGGCATATTCAATCAAGTGATCACATATATTGCATTTAACTCTAAATTTCATGTGATACCAATTGAAATAGAATAGGGGTTTAAATATATGATTAAGGCACTTAGTGATATCAAATGAAAATCGATACCAATAGAAGTTTGAGTACTTTCCTAATCATTTTGTATGCTTCAAAACATTATATCAATTTGAAATATGCATACATACATAATTTTGAGGAAACGGTACCAATGTTTCCGTGAATACGGATTTTGCCTTTACCGTTGCGATTCCTCATTTCCTTGAGCCTTTGGGATCAATTTTGCAATTCTCTTTAAAGATCCATTCCCAAAAGCTCCCCCTACAAATTTATCAATTACACTTTGGTACCCAAACTTTCTTGGGTCCATTGGGGTTAGTTTTGATTCCTTGAGGAATCCATGCATTTTTAATCACATTCTTATACATGCATTCAAAAATTTTATGTCCCATTTTCATTGCAAGCATGACATGTGACATTTTCATTTATAACATTCTTAGCATGAGAATAGAATGCCTTAACAAAATAATTCTCAAAAATTTTCTTTTAATATAAGGCCTATATCCTAATCCTTCTCTTTTAAATGCACATTTTTGGGATCCAATAAGCAAATTAAAATTTTTATGTCCCAATGTGAATTTGCTAAGTATGTTTTGCAAATCTACAATCTTAGTATTTAATAAGACATTTTCATTCAATATAGATTCGCAATCGCATGTCTTAGAGCTAGATGGCATATTTGATATGGCATTTTCAAGTTCTAGCTTTTTAATCTTCAAACATGCATTTTCATCATCATTTAAGCATGCAATTTCTTTTTCATGTTTGGCCTTTAAGCATATAATCTCATTATCTAAAACATGAATTTTATCCATATAACATGCATGTTCATTTTTAAGTGTAGCATGCTCATTTTTGACAATTTTAATTTCTTTTTAAGCATATCACACAATTCTTTTAAACCATTAAAAGCATCAAGTAATTCAGAATTGTGTACCTCTTCTTCTTCGCTTTCTTCTTCAATTTCAAAGCGGATGTCCTCATCCGTGATAGCCATAAATGCTATTGATTTATCGTTGACTTCTACTTCTTCCTCCTCGGATGAGCTTGAGTCGCTGTCACTCCAAGTTGAAGTTGCTTTCATTGCCTTTTTCTTCGATTTTCCTTTCATTTTCCTCAATGGGCAATCGGTAGCTATGTGACCCGGTTTGTTGCATTCATAACACACAATTTTCTTGTTCTTCCGCGGCCATTTTTCTTCTTCTTTCTTTTCATCCGTCTTTGATTTTCCCTTTCGATTTACGGACTTAAGAAGCTTCTTCAAGTTCTTGTTTAATTGAGCCAACTCATCATCACTATCTTCTTCTTTCTTCTTCTCTTGAGCTTGACTCATCTTTTCTTCTTGCTTTTAAGGCCAAGATTTCCTTGTCCTTTTCTCATCTTCCTCTTTTTTGTCCATTTTGATCTCCATTTCGTACTCAAGTAATTTTCCAACTAAATCATCCATCTTCAATGTGTTTATGTCATTTGCTTCTTTAATGGAGGAGGTATAGCTTCTAAATTCCTTTGGGAGTGATCTCAAGATTTTCTTCACTTGATCCGATGTCCCGATGACTTTTCCCAATGCTCCCAAATGATTGATGATGACCGTAAACCTCGAAATCATGTGATCGATTTCTTCCCCGGATTCCATCTTGAAATTGTCCAATTCGCACATGAACCGGTTGATCTTCGATTCCTTCACTTGACTTGTGCCCTCATTGACCATTTCCAATGACTTCCATAAATCATATGCGTTGCCATACTCTGGAAGTTTGTTTATTTGCTCCCGATCAATGCCACATTGAAGTTGGTTGAGAGCTTTAGCATTTTGTGAGGCTTGCTTTAAATCCTCACTATCCCATTCTGAACTTGGCTTCAATTTCAACCCCATTTCTATCCTTTTTCATTGGCATACTGGCACCCCGTGTGATGACCAAATAGGATGGCGGATCATTGGCTAGGAGATAAGTTAACATTCTTGACTTCCAATAGTTGTAGTCTGTTCCGGTGTAAAACGGAGGTCTAGTTGTTGAATATCCCTCGGCAAAATTTGAAGAGTGGCTTGTAGATCCCATAGTCTATTCTCGGACGGTTAAGTCTTTCTTGAGAATACCTCGCTCTGATACCAACTGAAAGTACCTACAAGCACTAGCGACAAACAATCTCTATACCAAAGAGGGGGGTGAATTGGGTTATCGCTATAAATGCGGAATTATAAAATCTTTGCCGATTTTAAGCTCTTATTACCAAGTGGGAGTTTTAGGCCAATTTTCTCTATTCTAATAAATATCCTATATGCAAGTTTCTAATCAATAAGTGTAAATACAAATTAACTTGCAAATAGTAAAAGAGTAGGGAAAGAGAGATACGACACCGCGATATATAGTGGTTCGGCAAACCGTGCCTACGTCCACTCCCTCAAGCCTCGCTTGAAGATTTCTACTAAAATTGAGTTTATGTGGTTCACTCGCAACCAAGAGTTTTCCGCAAAGGCGCACTCCAAACCCTTTTACAATTTTGAGTTTTGTTCGTAGGCTCACTCACAAACCTTTACAATTACCCGAATAATGGGATTTCACAAACTGCAAGTGTTTTTGATAAGAAAGAATTAAAACACACTTGGGCACTCACAAATAATAATAAGATTGTGTGAGAGCAAAACCCAAGTGATCTAAGCTCACTAAATGATATGAAGATGTATGTGAGCTTGGATGAGTGTTTAAAGTGTGTGAAGGTTTTGGACACTCTTTTCTTGCCTTAGAGAATGTATGAAGATTGTGTATTAAGTCTCTGACCTAAGGCAAAGGAGTTGGGGTCCTATTTATAACAAAATGCAAAGCTATCCCCAACTACAGCAAAACCGGTGAGCAACCGGCTAGGAGACCGGCATGCCGGTCTAGGGTTGCAATGTCTCCCAACGGCTATATAACGTTCGAAAAACTAGCCGTTAAACCGGCGAGAAAACCGGTATGGATACCGGCGAGGACCAGCCCGGTTCCAGAGAGCAAGATTTTCTTGCCAATACCGGCATGAAGACCTGCGAGGTAACTGGCACGGTATGGCCTGGTTCCAGTAGGCATGCGAAACAGGGGAAGGCCAGTTTAATGACCGGTAAGGGGACCGGTATGGTCCATGCCGGTTCCAGAAGGCTTCCCTAAATACTAAAATGCAGATTTGAAGGTTTTAATGCATTTCGTACATGCCCCTAATGCTTCTAAGTGAATGTGCATGATCCCTATGAGCTTAGGCACTTGAATATTACATCTCACATTACAAATTAAATCCTAAGCTAAGACTTTTGCAATATAATCTTCATTTTGCCGCAAGTCTTCACATTCTCGCTCTTCACCTCATATGCTTCGACACTTTTTGTATTGCTTCGTGATTGTACGTCGAAGTCGTCGATTGCGTTGACGTCATCAAAATCCAATTATGCGACCAAGTCGCCAACAATCTTTATACTATTTTGTAATAGTATATTGATGGCTCGGCCCGAGGCAATGCCACTTGATTATGGCTTGATGAAATTGATGTTGGAGTTTGTACTCATCGCGTTAATTTTCTATTGTATTTCCTTGTAATACATGTTACTATATTTTTAAAATAAAATAAATAGTTTCATATATATATTTTCTTTTATATGTGGTAAAGACGTAAAAGTCCTTATAATGATTAGTAATGATATAGTTGCAAAAACGTCATAATTGACATTGAGTTATACTATAATGATATCATTCTTAAATTTTTTTGGTTCGAGGTATACCATAATGGTTCACAATTGACATATATTTTATTATGAATAAAAAAAATTTGATGAATTAATTATTTTGAAATTTCATATTTTTTATTTTATGTCCCGAAAATTATCATAAATATAAAGTTTCAATACAATAAAAATAATAAACAAACGAAATAATAATAAAAACTTTTAAAAAATAATAAATTTTTTAAAAAATAATAAAAATTTTAGAAAAATAATTAAAATATTATAGTGTCGGGTCGGATCTGGTTTTAATATCAAACCCAACCCACAAATTTCGTCGGGTTGGGTGCAGGTCGGTCACGGGTTGACCCGACCATATGAACACTCGTAGTATAAATATATTGAGAATGCTATCGACCTTGGAATAGTCATGCAGTAATATTAGACACTAAATGGTCCTACATTTGGATAGTATTGCTTTTATAAATTATTCTTAAAATAAATATTCTTAGTGGAATCCAATGCAACATGAGCAATGTAAGCTCGTATAGACATGTGAGTATTCGTTGAAGCAAATATTGAATGACTCACAGTTGACTCCAAATATTTGAAAGTACACAACACCGTCAATTGACTCATTTTTAATGGATTTTATCAAAATGGATCAAATTGATTATCCAAAATTTTCTACACAAAATCTTGATTTATCTCAATTTATTGAATAAAATTGCTAGCCATTAAGGAAATCAATAGAAAAGAATAAATTTTGATTAAGATAATGCGAACATATTTTTATTTACAAAATCTTTTATAATTAAGTTTATTTTTAGGATAAACAAATAAGTATTTGAAGAGTAAATTTAGTAGAGCATTTTGGAGTTTCTCTGAGTTATACAAATCAATTCATGGCCGATGGCTTTAGACCAAACCAAGAGTCTATTGACACAGAGAAGGAAGACACAAATGCCAAAATTGAAATTTTAATGGGGATAAAAATAAAAAACAAATAACCTGCAAATTTGTATCAATCAACACTTTCCAACACTTATTATTGAGATTAATGAAGAGATTGAGAAATGCAAAACAACAACGCTTGTTGCAATGGCAAACTTAAATGACAAAGAAGAACCCAACCACGGCAGAAACTTCTCTGAGAATTTCTCCTCACTCAAGGCAAACACTTGCCGAAAACTCAATTTGTTCTTCAACACCCTCCTCGACACAACAATTTGAAAATTCCTACATCAAGGAATCACTTGATTTTCCAACAACTCTGGTTCCTCTGCAGAAGAACACAAGCTCTGGTTTTTGTAAGCTTGCAACAACTCCTCTGCATAATCTCCAAACCTCAGCACAAACTTCTTCAAGAAATCCTTCTCACTCATTTGCAGCATTGAAGGAAAACTAAATTCCTTCTTCAACAACCTCCTCGATGTAACAATTTGAAAAACCCTGTATCTAGGGATCACTCGATTTTCAATACTAAATGTTAAATAAACCGGAGTACGAACCAACACAGCCTTTTCAAATTCAACCTTTTTCAAAAAGAAATCAAATCCCGACTTTAACTTCTCCTCGGACAAACAAAGCAATCCAGGTGCACTCCTAATCATTGCTAGGAACTCCTCTTTTGAGAACCCACAACTCCTAAAAAATTCCAATTTTCTATCAAATGTCTCCTCACTCAAGCAGCTAAGTGAATGCAATCCATAAACAAACATCCTCGAGTAAGTCGAAAATCCAATATCTAAAGCCCGTGAAACAAGTTCTCTAAGTTTGAATCCTTCCAAACAAAATAGCCTAGGTTTCCTCACTAATAACATTGACATCTGAGAGCCAACAATGCCACAACTCTTCAAATAATCAATGTTTCTTAACAACCCCGACTTCTCGGGGTCCCTCGTAAGAATCCTAATGTTCCTTCTAACAACGCGAACGAAATCTTCATTATTAGTATCATCCACTAACATTTTCTTAAGAATTTCAGCACATGGAATCAATTTTTTCTCTAAACTAACACATAAAATCTCTGGATTTTTGGAAATAAACTTACCCAAATCAGAACCCACAAGACCCATATGTTGAAAAAATTCAATCTTTGGTTTTAGAGTTCTCTCCACGAGAGAGAATAGAATTTGGGGCTTCGCAGAAACAATCATTTGAATGTGGATATCGGAGAATCCAGCATTGCGGAAAAATAGACTTACAGTTCGTGGTCTTTCAAGGGATTTAATGGGAGACAATTTGTTTGAGATCACAAGGGCTCGTGATTTGCGAATATTTAGGGTTTCAATTAAGTAATTGAGTAGGAATGTACTTGTATTTGGGGCCTCCGAAAGAGAAGAGAAAAATGAGAAAAGGGATTTGATAGCAAAGTTGTGGGGATTTGGAAAGGAATTGAGTCTCTGCATTTTGGGATTGTCTGCGAGCGGAGAGAGGATTCAGGGTTTTAGGGTTTAAACGACCAGAGAGATGAGTGTTTTTTTTTTCATTTTACTTTTTTTTTTCGTATTATTAATTTAAATTTATTCATCAGTTTCTCAAATTTATTCATCTATTTTCTCATTCCAGTTTCAAAATAGAATAACCGAATTTAAATGATTCGGTTCCGGTTCTATCATGTACGGAATTAGAATCGAACCAAAACCAGATTGAAATCGAATTAAAACCAATTAATAGAGTATCATATTTAATTGGATAAGTTACTGTTCCACTTAGTGAGGAACCGATTTTTTCTGAGTAAATTCTCATTCCAAGCGGAACCGAAACCGATTTTACTTACCCTATATTTTGTTTGGATTTTCAATACTATAAAGGCTAACAGAAAAATCGACATTACTAGATGTTTGCGCAGATTTTACGCGAAAAAGGAAAGAAAAAGCGTGTAAGGTTCAAACCTCATGAGACAAAGTCCCAGCAAGGGGTGTTTGATTAAATGAATAAGCCTCCAAGGGGCGCAAACACACAAATTACAGTCCTAAATATTACAATCTACGAAATGAAAAATAAAGATATGCTCATTTGAATCTTCATTTGATTCTCTTATTTTTTTCTCTTCGTACAAGTGAGCTTTTATAGTGAAACTTGCAAATCGTTTGGACGGTCACAATATCTCCCTGCAGTTGTAGGATCGTGCTTTCAACCGTTGAGCTGCGTGTCTCAACTGCTCGATCGTGGAGGGAAAACCGTCCAACTATCGCGATCGTGGGGTCAACCGCATCACGTGTTTTCGTTCTAACCGCTAGCTCGGTCGTCCCGAGTTCTTTGTCGCTCTTCATTTCATCGACATTTCTTCATTCGTTCTTTCCCTCGTTCTAGGGCATTTCGCTCCAGGGTGACATCTTTTCTTTTGTCAACAATTGTCCCTCAAATTCACCTTGATTGAACTGGAAGTGAAAATCGAGGTGAATTTTTCGATCTTCCATCCCGGTTCGTTCTTTCCTCGTTTCAGGGAAGACCACCACGTCAATCGAGGGCTGGTCTGATGGGCATTCTTTCTCGCCCTAGGACGAAACTTGTCACCCGGCCAATCCCTAAGTCTAGAGGAACTGTGACGCTGGGGCGAGCAGCACTCTCCACGTAGAGGAACTCAGGTCAGCCGCCGTCAACGAGCGTAACCCATCTTCAACCAGGAGGTGCAGTACCTTCCACACAGAGGACCCCGGACAATCGTTGCTAACGGACGCAACCCATCCACAACATTACATTCCATTTCACACCTTACACTGTGTGGATGGCCGTTAGCTAGCATTTTTACATTTCATTTCACACCTCACTAAAGAGAGGCTTTCATTTCTGATGGCCTATGTTTCATGCGGATCTTCTCTTTTTTCCGACTCTGTTTTGCTTCTTCTAAGTTTTCCCCTTTCATCCTGAGGAAATCGCCTGTTTATGGAAGATCAAGCTGAGACATTTTGAGTAGGGTTGGCCCTTGGATAGGCAGTCGGAAGAGATTTCCCTTATAAGTTACTTCTTTAACCCTCTTCTTTTTATATACTTCGAAGACATGATATTGTTCTCACCTGCAATGCTTTCCATGTGTTATCTGACCGATTGATGGGCTCTCTGCCCTAAGCTTGGCCTTTGCTGAAAGTAAGTTTGAAGCCTGATGGTTTTGTCACATCAACTTTTGTCTTTTTCTATACCATTCGAATCAATAATGGTGACAGCTTGGGCGATGCTTATAGGGAATGACATGGTGGCACCTGTATTTGGCCGGTCTTAGAAGGTCGATGCTAAGAAGTTGAGGGTTAGCCGATCTGTTGGAGGCCGATGCTGCGATGCTGAGAGTGTGTCAAACCTGGGGAGGAATTGCTCACCATGTACTCTGTTAGGCTGTCTTTTAGAGTTCCATGTGAACCTATCACTTCTTCAATAAATGCGTGGCCTTTTCCAACACGTTTCATCATGAGGCCCATTTAAGAGCCGTTTTTACGTCACTTCCGTGTTTTCTTTTATCGCATGTCACTGTTGCAACGAGTGGTATTCTAACACTTGTCTAGGGAGACCCTTCATCCTTTTCCGTTTTCCCGCCATTTTCATTTCTTGAATACTCGGGTTGTGACACATGTCCCAGGTTGAACCCTTCGTCTGTTTATTATAAGGGCTTAGTCTACTCTTGTCTTTCTTTTTCTACTTTCGACCCTCTTCGAAAAACTTCTCTATCTCACTTTCGATTTCCTAGTATCAATGGCATCTTCTTCTTTCGTCCCCAAAACCAGTGCCTCAACTTTTGCTGATTATAAGATGGCGCTGGATGATTCTTCTGTGGGCACCTTTGGCGTTCATACTCTTGATGAGAATTTCGGTCAGTGTGCTCTTGGTCCCATTTTTGTTGAAGACAACACCATTGCAACAGCCCCGCTGGCTCAACAATTCCCTCATTCTTCCGGTCTCCCATTTTCTCAACCACTTAATATTTCCCCCCCCTTGGCTCAATCCAACCCGATTCGCATGTGGTCCAAAAACGACACCGTTTTCGAGGCTTGGTTTCAACGTATGCTATTGCATACGGATACCCGTGCTTTTCTAGAGAAACATGGCTTCCTTCCCTTCATCGAGCTTTCTGTGGCTTTGTCTTCTTTTGATCGCAACTTGTTTCCTTCCTCCTTACTGTTTTGGTCTTCTGAATATAATGTATTCATTTTTCCTGTCGGGCCGTTCACTATCACTCTTCGTGATATTGGTTCTCTTACCGGGCTAGCTCCTCTTGGTGCGCCCATTTCAGCCTCCACAACCTTTCATTTCCCTCCTCCTCCAATGGACTCTTCGTCATTTTTGTCTTACTCTTCTTTTCTCCCCGCACATTTTTGAAATTGACCGGTTCTGTTTTGATGTTGGAACAAACGGTCTTCCTTCATTATTAGTTGTGCAAATACATCATTTGTGTGCCTAGCTAAAAGCCTGTGGCGGGCTATCTCCCTATTTCTTCATACCTTGCCAATGGCCGTCGTTTAGACCTGATATCCTTTTTGCTAGCCGCCATTTATCGGGGATTGGCCGTCCTCCAAAAACAACTTCGGTCTGGGGCATCACCCATTGCCTCCGGTCCTCCGTGGCTCGTTCAGCTTTGGTTGAGAGCCTACTTCCCTGTTTTCGGCACCATTGACTCAAATCACTCTTACCCTTGTGCCAGTCTTCTTTTTGCTCAACTTCGGCCATCTTCTTTCCTCTCTCGCACCGTTTTCGAATATTTTTATACTCTTCCTCGGGTTCCCTCTTTCTTTCATTTTTCTGTGGTGGACAGTCCATCCTTCGCTCATGATCTTCCTCACTCAGAAGAATACTAGTCAGGCCTTCGCATATGGCGCAGGTTTTTATGCAGCCGCGACCTGATTCACGACATCCTGACTGGGGCCAATGGCAAGGCCGGAGTGGAGGTGTATTCGCCCAACATCATTGCCCGTCAGCTTGACCTTGTTCAAGGATGGCCTCTTCCATTCTTTCATACGTGTTCCACTTCGTCGGACCGTTTTAAAGTCTTTTCGGTTTCTGATGTTGAGGACTCATTGGCGGAGACTCGTTCTTTACTTTCTTCTTTTGTCATCGCACCTTTTGCTTCTTGTACATCCGTTCATTCTTCTTTTGATCATTTCTGGCCATCTACCCGTGAACGATTTTTCTCTCTTCCTTCTATGAGAGTATTTCCTACTATCCCATTATCTACTAAATCCTCTGAGCCTGTGGGGGCAAAGAAGTCGGCCAAGACGCCCAGACCGAAGAAAATCAAACAATCAAAAAGGAAACAGTCTTCACCCAGCCACAGCTCTGATTCTGATGTGCCACTTGTTCATCGTCCTAAGGCAAGATTTGTCGCCTTCGTCCCTTTTTGCGTGTGGGTTAAAGTTAATCTGAAGTCTTATAAGGTTTTTCTATCTTGTGCAGGTGCCTAGGACGGGGCCATCTCCATCTGTGCCTGAAGCAATCCAAATTTTGGAGTCTGAAGCTGGTCTTGGGGAGGTTGGACCTGCTGTAGTGCCGGTGGTTCAACTTCCAAAGGACGAGGCAACTGAGACCCCTATCGTGGATCAACCTCCCGAAGAGGGCGAAATAATTATTTCCGGTGTTTCTTCCGGGGCCGACCTCCAAGGTACGGAGTCATATACAAAATTTGGCCGTTTACGTCTGAGTGTTGAAGAAATTCCAAGGGACCATCCTTCATTCAAATGCCCTCCTTTAGATGACCCCGTACCAATTGTTCAGGACCTAGACGACGAGTCTGACATGCTAGAGCCTATTTGGCCGGATGATGGGCCACGTTGGCGTTATCTCAAACGGCTATACCCCCTGGCACGCAGAATGGCTGCCACAGGGCTTAGAGGGAGTTATAGGGATGTGGATGGCCTTTTTAGTTTTGCCGAATTGGAGTTACTAGAGGAAGCTCGATCAATGTACAAAGACGACGTACTTCGCTCAAAATTTCAATTTTAGAGGCACCACTCTCTCTTTTCTCTTTGATGTAAAGAGAGAGTTTTTCTCTCTAGTTTCTTTTAGTTTTTAGTTTTTTTAGGTTTTTAGTTTTGTAATTAATTTTAATTACGTTTTGCAATAATAGTAATTTACTTTTACTTTTACTTTTTACAGTTTTTACTTTTCACTATGAGGAGGTAACTTCCCCAGCTAGGGTGAAAGGTAATTCTTTTACTATTGCTATTTAGATTAGTCTCTCTAAAATATAATATATTCACTATTTAAAATATTGACTTAAAAAGGATACCGCTAGATTGGTCGGTTGGTAATTCATTTTAATCTGGTTTAAACCTGACTAATCAAAGATACTGCTAGATTGGTCGGTTGGTAATTACACTTTCTTACCGCCTATATGGCAGGTTCATGGACAAATCTTTTTACCGCCTTAATGGCTGGTTGGACTTAATTTGACTTAATCTGGATACCGCCTATATGGCTGGTTGGTAATGTTATCACAAGTTTATATATTATATTATGGGATATATCTAAATTAGTAGTAGTAAAAGTAATTCCTTTTACCTTAGCATTTTATTTTATTGTAATTTACTTTTCAGTATTTACTTTACCGTATTTTTACTTTCTGTCTGTTATTTTCAAGTGTTTACTAGCCCTAGTTATGTGTTGTAACTAAATTAGATATCTAGGGTTGTGATGAATTTTAATATCACCGGTTTATAAGGGGTTAGATTATAGTTTGGGTATTATAAAGATTTATTTATTGAGTCTTAATCTTATGCTTTTTCATTAACTGGCCATTAATAAAATTGATCTGGTAAATCTAAAATGAACTAGACATAGGGATTTTAGGTTTCAGCCTTAGACTCAATAGCCCACGATTTTCCTTGAGGATAGATAACCCTTTAATAGATTTCCTTACAGGATAGGAATATACCTGTCAGGCGGGGGTAGCCATAATTGGAACTTAAACTTAATGAATCCAGATAATTTGGTTGACATAGACATATGGTTCAATTGGGTTAAACTGGGTATTTGTGTCTGACCATCGACAGAGGCTTACACATAATTTAGTGTTCCAAGTTAATAAATCAATATATTACCCAACTTTAAGATAACCACTTCATCTTAAAATGATATTGGAAGAAATCACAACCCTAGATAGTTTTTAATATTGAATTTTCTTAAAATCTACTTTCGAATAATTTTATTTACTTGTTTTTAAATTTAGAATCGTCACCATTTCAAATCAATCAAACAACCTGTTAGATATTAGTAATCATTTGACCTCATAAAATTAATATTTTAGATATTAAGTCCTCGTGGGATCGATATTTTTATAATACTTGAACGATACGTACGCTTGCGTTATACGTGTGTGATTACGCCGGTCAAGTTTTTGGCGCCGTTTCCGGGGACTTATTTATGTTTTACTATTAGTTTAGGGGTTAGATACGTTACTTGTATCTAATTTATTTTTATTTATTGTTTTTGTTTTCTTGTGTTTCAGGTTCTTAGAAGCTACATGAGACGAATTAGAAGCTTTAAACTCCGACCGCTTGACCCGGAAATTGAAAGAACCATCAAACAGTTGAGAAGGGAAAGACGAGAAGGCCAAGAAGCTTTAGTCAACATGGAACCTGAACCTTTGAATGTTGCACCACCAATTCCCATTTGAGACAGAACCATTCCGGTGGTTGACAGACTCATTTCTTCCATTGTACTTCCTCCCTTACCTGCAAATACGAGTGACATCAAAACATGCATTCAGATGATTCAGCAATCAGTTTAGTTTGGGGGGAATGTAACTGAAGATCCTAATGCCCACATCAGCAACTTCCTGGAAGTTTGCGGCACTTCTAATTACAACGAGAAGCTGAAGAAGCAATGAGATTGAGTGTTTTCCCATACTCCTTGAAAGACAGAGCTAAAGCTTGGCTACATTCACTACCAGCAGGTTCCATCACAACTTGGAACACTTTAGCCACCAAATTTCTTGCAAAGTACTTTCCACCAGCAAGAACCGGAAAAAATGAGGAATGACATTGTAGCACACAGAAATGGACGACGCTGTTCCGGGCTCGCGGCCCGATTGAGAATACGGAGTAGCCCGCGGGGGACTAAAAACAAGAGAATAAAATGGAGTCGCACACCGGTGTGAACGGGAAAATGATTTAAGGCCGCACTCACCCTCGCAAGGGAAGACCTCAAACCGTTGGGTTCGGATTGGTCCCTTACTTATGCCACTTGTAATGAACGGATTTGTGCAATAATTTAACTAAGTCTACACACATACATGTCCAAGAATAACCTAAATCTAGTTCGCATTCATAAAAATAAATCATATGTCTAAGTCATCATGCTTTAAAAGTAAGTCATCATAACGGCAAGCAGACGATAAACACAATAATTCATAAGCATGTTGAATTATCAAACACGAAAAATAAATAACAACCTAAACGTAAACATAAATTAAATTCCTAATGCGAAAGAAAGTAACTAAATCATGCATAAAGAAACAATATACTACAACTAAATCATGCTCAAACACAATATTGGACGAAACGAAATAGGTGTGTCTCTCAAGTGGTACGTGGCATTGTATCCTGAGTGCAAACCGCAATTACCGTCCATTCGGATTCGGCTACGGAATTTACGTCTGGTTTTCTATCCGATATACCACAAGAGAGAACACATATTCCGTTCACCCGGAAATCACATCATGCACCAATTCACAATACTCATGCGAAATAAAGTAATAAAATAACTAAAAATAAATGATAATAAATAAAAGGGTGCCCTCAGGTCTAACCTATTTAGTCGTCTCTCGGGAGTGCGTTTCACGGTGTCGGAAGGATTATCATTTCCACTATTTTTACTGGTTCACTGTTTCCACTGTTTTCACTGGTTCACTATTTCCGCCGTTTTCACTGGTCCGCTAGTTTACTATTTTCACTATTTTCATTGTTTTCACTGTTTTATCTGTTTTCACTCGCGATTTCCACTCTATGTTTTCTCTATTTTCATTGCAGTTTTCATTTTATTTTTGGGCCAGTTTTGGTTATGTTTTCTGGACTGTTTTGGACTATTTTTGTGTGGTTTCTTTACTAGTCACGAGGGCAGTTTGTGGAGGCCATTTTTTATGTGAGCATGGGCTGTATGACTTGGCTTTGGGGGTGTTCGGTGTTTTTATTTTATTGGTGAGGGGGGCTGGCGTTAAAGGTTGTTTGCTGCGTGTTATGCTCGGCTTTGTGGGGTTGTGTTGCTGGTCCGTTTAGAGAGAGAGCAGGGCATGTGTGACTTGAGTTAGGGTCCGTGGTTATCAGTGGCTTCAGTGATGGTGTTCTGTTTGTGGCATGTGCCCACGAGAGGAAAGATACGTGAGGGCTGTGGATGTGAGTTGGTTACCGAGATTAGGGTTCTGGTTTACTGGTTATGGGCTGTTTGCTGTCGTCAAGGAGAGAGACGAGTGGGTACGTGAATGGGTGTTGTTCATGCGTGAAGAAGGGTATCTGTTTGTTGAATAGGTGTGGCTTAGGGTTGATGAGTTGGTTGTCGTGTGTGGTGGAGAGAAGCGTCAAGGCATTGATTTATCTTTTGTGGCTTGCTTGTTTTGTGAATCAGAGAGTGAGAGCCATAGGTCTTAGGGTTATATTCTGGCTTCGATGAGAGAGAGATGAGTGGAGAGGGATGCCGAGTGAGTGTGTGGTTTCGTGAGCTGCATAAAGGTCATGGATGTGAGGGGCTGCTGTGAAGGCTTTTCTTGGCGTGTGTGAAGGTAATTTGAAGGTAGTTTAACGTGGCTGTTTGGATGTAGTTAGGGGCTCATTTGGTTTGCTCTCGTTAGTGGAGGAGATGAAGGTTGTTGTGGCTGTGAAGGTCAGTGCATGGCTTTGCAAGTAGGTTAGCTATATGCATGAGTGTAAGGCGTGGTTTTGGTACTTGAGCTGTGTGAGTATGGTTGTTGTTTGAAGGTGGTTAGGGCATGACGAAGGGGCTGATGTGAAGGTTTTTTTCTGTGTTGATGAGTGTCGTGAACTGGGGAAGTGAGTGATTTAGATTGTGGTCTGCATGCATGGGGTATGGTCTTCATGTTGTTGCTTTGTCCATCTACATGTTTTGGGGGAAGCCGTGAGCAGCTAGGGTTTGTGTTCGTGAAAGTGGCAGTGATGGGATGTGTAGAAGAGTGTTTAGGTTTGTGAAAGAGAGAGTCCCCAGAGTGATGATTGATCCTTCATTGCGTGAAGTGTGGCTGTGTGTTTATATGGTTAAAAGAAGTGAGAGAGAGAGGTATGAGTGGTGGCATGGGTTATGGTATGGGTAGTTGCATGGGTGCTGTATGGGTAGTTGATTGCGTATGGGTGAGGGGGAATAATGGTTGGCAATTGGATGCAAGTCAGAGGGTTATTGGTGGTATGGGTTTGGTCTCTGTTTGGTGAGTGAATGGGTTATTCACGTGGGGTGATGGGTAGTTGTTAGGGCTTTTGTGTTTTGTTGATTAGTGTTTGTGATTGTTTGGTGAGAGAGAGAGAGTCTATTATTCTTGTTATTCACGTGGGGGGTAGGGGATTGGCTTTGTTGTTTTATTTTGTGAATGAGGTGTATGGGCGTGAGGGGTGGTTTAGTGAGAGAGAGGCGAGGCCGATAATTTGTTTAAGATTTAGGCCGGGAATAAATTTTAAAACTGAGACCGAACGAGTGAACCCGAAGCTTAGCGAGCGAACCAAATCCAATAAAATGTCAATTCTTGACCCTTCCATTTCGACATCCATTTCTCGCGACTTCCACAACTTAAAAGGTAGTGACTCCGTTCGAGGCTCATCATCGGGACTTACATGCAAAAATATAGTGCCGACAGTCGCCCCCACTTTGATGGGACTTGTGCAGTGTGTGACAATGACACTCCTATCAATGTTATGCAATGCATTTTTACTAAACTGGCTCGCCAGCTGCCACCTGACTTACCTACTGCTTCGAGCTGAGTTGATTATGCAGTGGACCTCGATCTTGGGACGCATCCCAATAACTGCAACCGACAACGGGGGTCTCGACCCTGGGACGCATCCCAATACCGCTGAAAAAATATGGCCTCGACCCTGGGACGCATCCCGAAAATGATGATGCAGTGGACCTCGATCCTGGGACGTATCCCAATAGCTGCAACCGACAACGGGGGCATCGACCCTAGGACGCATCCCAATACCGCTGACAAAAGTTGGGCCTCGACCCTGGGATGCATCCCAAAACTGATGATGTAGTGGACCTCGATCCTGGGATGCGTCCCAATAGCTGCAACCGACAACGGGGGCCTCGACCCTGGAACGCATCCCAATACCGCTGACAAAATGGGCCTCGGCCTGGGGACGCATCCCCAAACTGGAATAAATAATGCAGTGGTCTACAACCCTAGAACGCATTCCAATAACTGATACCGACAACGGGGGCCTCGACCCTGGGACGCATCCCAATACCGCTGAAAAAATGGGCCTCGGCCCGGGGACACATCCCCAAACTGTTGATACTGATGATGATGTGGATATCAACCATGGGACGCATCCCCAGAACTGCTGAAATTGACGTGGGTCTCGACCCTGAGACTCATCCCCGAAACTGATGATGATGCTGATGTGGGTCTCGACCCTGGGACTCATCCCCAAAAGTAAATATTGTAACTGATGTGGGCCCCGACCCTGTGACGCATCCCCAAAGATGCTGATGATGTGGGCCTCGACCCTGGGACTCATCCCCGAAAACTGATACTGATATTGACATGGATCTCGACCCTGGGACTCATCCCCGACACTGATGCTGATGTTGATATAGGCCTCGACCCTGGGACTCATCCCCAAAAGCAGATATTGTAACTGATGTGGGCTTCGACCCTGGGACGCATCCCCAAAGCTGCTGATTATGTGGGCCTCGACCCTGGGACTCATCCCCAAAACTGATACTGTAACTGACATGATACAGGCCTCGACCCTGGTACTCGTCTCTTAAAACTAATACTGAAGCTGATGTGGGCCTCGACCCTGGGACTCGTCCCCCAAAATTGATATTGTAGCTGATGTGGGTCTCGACCTTGGGACTCATCCCCGAAAACTGATACTGATATTGACATGGATCTCGACCCTGGGACTCATCCCCGACACTGATGCTGATTCTGATATAGGCCTCGACCCTGGGACTCATCCCCAAAAGCAGATATTGTAACTGATGTGGGCTTCGACCCTGGGACGCATCCCCAAAGCTGCTGATGATGTGGGCCTCGACCCTGGGACTCATCCCCAAAACTGATATTGTAACTGACATGATACAGGCCTCGACCCTGGGACTCGTCTCTTAAAACTAATACTGAAGCTGATGTGGGCCTCGACCCTGGGACTCGTCCCCCAAAATTGATATTGTAGCTGATGTGGGTCTCGACCCTGGGACTCATCCCCGAAACTGATACTGTAACTGACATGATGTAGACCCCGACCCTGTGACTGATCCCCCAAAACTGATATTGAAGCTTATGTGGGCCTCGACCATGGGACTCGTCCCCCAAAATTGATATTGTAGCTGAAGTGGGTCTCGACCCTGGGATTCATCCTCCAAAATTGATATTGTAGATGATGTGTCTCCATACCCGGAGTGCTATACTTGGAAAACTGATACTATGTCTCTATACCCGGAGTGCCGTACCTGGCAAAATTGATCTGATGTTTCCATACCCAGAGTGTCGTACCTGGCAGAACTGCCAGAGTGTCGTACCTGGCAGAACTGATCTGATATCTCCATACCCGGAATGTCGTACCTGGTAAAACTAATCTGATATCTCCATACCGGAGTGCCATTTTTGGTGAGTGATGAGACAATGGTCCATTTTCGAACCGTCGTTGTTGTGAGAGTGGTCCATTTCCGAACCGTTGCTGATGTGAGAGTGGTCTATTTCTGAACCGTTGCTGATGTGAATGTGTCTCCGTACACGAAGTGCCATACCCGACGATACTGATACTGATGTGATGTGGGCCTCGCCCATAGAATGCCATACCCGACAAGACTGATAATGATGTGGGTCTCGCCCCCAGAGTGCCATACCCGGCAAAGACTGATAATGATGTGGGCCTCGCCCCCAGAGTGCCATACCTGGCAAGACTGATACTGATAATGATGCAAATGATTTATTTCAACATACTATATTGCTCTCCTCGAGACAATCTTAATAGCTAAACATATTTTCATCTTCAACGAATGCTTTGTGTCAAAACCAGAGAACCTTCAAATTACTTGATACACTCAACTCCGATCGTCTGAATAGGTGATCTGAACTAGACTCCTAGTGTGTGTGTGCTAAGGCTCTTTCGCAGCTTGTTCCTTAAGTGGGCCAACTCGATGATTTTGCTTTGGAGAATCGAACCAGTGGGTCTAACCAACCTGGATGTCTTAATCACGTTCTGTGATTACTTCAGCATACTCAACATGATATGGTCTTCGTCTTTTTCTTTTGTCTCTTTCTTTTCATTTTGAATTTTATTTTTTTCTTTTCTTTTCTTTTCTTTTTCTGACACACATACCCTTTAAGGTAGCATTTCTCCTCATGGTGGTCCTAATACTCGCCCATGGGTAGCTTCACGCTTATCGGTTATAGGCGGTCTATTTTTCTATTTTTTTCACCACAGAGACTTTTTCTTGGTTTCCAACCATATCATATATCATAGCACAAGTAAACCAGGATGGACATCGAGGTAAACGGTCATTCACCGATCCATCATCCCTTTGACTAGTCATCTTGCCAACCACTCAGGTTTCCACTATTGAGATCCCGTAATCAAGTGCTCACGCGTCTAGCTGAGATCAATCCATTCAGAATACCGGATGAGAGCACGTCTCGCACTTATCATTTCTAAGGCTTCTCCATACAGCAAACGATGTCATCACCGGACATATGCCTATCCATCAAGGAATTCTCTAATTTTTCAAATTTTTTTTTACTCACTCACTCCATGGAAACCTTCCTTTCAACCGCTGATAATGTGGGCTTCGCCCCCCTTGAGATCCATTCCCGAAACTAATGCTGATATGGGCCTCGACCTTGGGATTCCTCCCCGAAAATGGTTCATTCCTGAAACTGATACTGATTGATTCTTGAAATTATACTGTTGCTGTTTCTGATTGGCTTGTCTTGGCCGCTTTTCCTTTTTCTTCTTTAAAACCTGCGAATACAAAACAAAACAAACACAAAAGGAATGCAAAAATGTGTTACGTGTATGCATGCATGCATGAGTTTCCTATCCCGTCGGGTTAGGTCTTCCGCAGATTCTTTTGGTGACTGCTCAGTCTTCTCTTTTTCCTAACCCAACAGGTATCTATGATGTCTTTTAAAACTGCATGTTAGCATGTATGCATGTAATGCTTGAAATACACAAGTCTATCAAGATGTTTATACAAGTTGGTCCATTACCATTTTAAAGCATTTAATCATAATATCGCTGGGTGCAAACTTGTCCAAGTTGAAAAGGTCCAACAAGTTTATACTTTTGCGATAACATGGCTAAAAAACTTCAAATGATAAGAGGACCAAATACAAAATGGCCCATCGGTATTTTAGAAACTTTTGACCCAATTGTCAAAGGACACGAACTCGTCCCAGTTTAAATGGCCCAACAAGTTCATATCTCTTGACAAGAAGTCCAACTGAATCCAAATGACAATGGTCCTAAGCACAAGCATAAAGAAATGATTTCTATGGGTCATGCAACTATGGTTCGCATGTAGGTTTAAAAGAATGTAAACAAAGGCTCCCACTGACGAAGGTTTACCCACAACTAGGACTCCCCACTCAAGGGTTCAAGCGACCAAGTGAACGCACCTTTTTTATACCCTAAGGTACGTGCCAACGAGTTATGGTATGTGACTAACTGTCAAATGGATTTCTTATTATAGATTCCCCAGAGGGAGGGTGGAGCAAGCTCTCTTAAATACCCAATTCTCTTAGGCTCTTATCGCATTGGTGACATGAACAAACAACAAGTCCTCCAAATTAGTCTGTCATAGTAAGCTATTGGTAATGATTATCTAGGTGTCTTTGCAGCTTTTCCTTATAGAAAGATAGTGAATGAGGGAAGGCACTAAACCATCACCTAGATTTAATAACACCTTTGATTAAACTCTCTAAACCCACAATAGACATGGCTAATTTAAAGCACGAATCATAAACATTACAAGACATTATTTCGGAGCCAATTCTCTATCCCCAGTGGATTCCCCAGACTGTAGGACACAGAAATGGACGACGCTGTTCCGGGCTCGCGGCCCGGTTGGGAGTACGGAGTAGCCCGCGGGGGACTAAATCGGAGAAATAAAATGGAGTCGCCACCCGGTGTGAACCGGGAAAATGATTTAAGGTTGCACTCACCTCTCTCAATGGAAGACCTTAAACTGTTGGGTTCGGAATGGTCCCTTACTTATGCCACTTGTAATGAACGGATTTGTGCAATAATTTAACTAAGTCTACACAACATACATGTCCAAGAATAACCTAAATCTAGTTCGCATTCATAAAAATAAATCATATGTCTAAGTCATCATGTTTTAAAAGTAAGTCAGCATAACGGCAAGCATACGATAACACACACTAATCTCATAAGCATGTTGAATTATCAAACACGAAAAATAAATAACAACTTAAACGTAAACATAAATTAAATTCCTAATGCGAAAGAAAGTAACTAAATCATGCATAAAGAAACAATATACTACAACTAAATCATGCTCAAACACAATATTGGACGAAGCGAAATAGGTGTGTCTCTCAAGTGGTACGTGGCATTGTATCCTGAGTGCAAACCGCAATACCGTCCATTCGGATTCGGCTACGGAATTTACGTCCGGGTTTCCATCCGATATACCTAGGGGTGGCAAAACGAATCAACGAATCGAATTTATATCGAATCCTAAACAAATCGAATCAAAATGTGATGGATTCGTATTTGATTCGTTTATTAAACGAATCCTAATATCAGGATTCGTATTCGATTCGTTTATTAAATTAATCGAATACGAATATTCGTTTATTCGTTTAGTCAATGATATTATTTAATAAAATATTTTACCACACTTGATTTACATTAATTCTTCATAAATATATACATATGAAATATGTAATTAATATATTTACTAAAAATACCTCACCAAATATCGAAAATATTATTTTTTCTTTGATAATTAGCTATAATTTCTCGAATCTTAATTGAAAATTAACAAGAAGTAGTAAATAAAAATAATAAAACGAATCCTAAACGAATAAACGAATCAATGAGCTTAAATTCGAATTCGATTCGTTTAATAAACGAATCGAATCGAATTGACCCATTTATTAAACGAATCCATTTTTTCAAACCCGTATTCACTTTAAAGTGAATCGAATCGAATGAATAAACGAATCCTGACCCAAATTGCCACCCCTAGATATACCACAAGAGAGAACACATATTGTGTTCACCCGAAAATCACATCATGCACCAATTCACAATACTCATGCGAAGTAAAGTAATAAAATAACTAAAAATAAAGGATAATAAATAAAAGGGTGCCATCTGGTCTAACCTCTTTAGTCGTCTCTCCGGAGTGCGTTTCACGGTGCCGGAAGGGTTATCGTTTCCACTGTTTTTACTGGTTCACTGTTTCCGCTGTTTTCACTGGTTCACTATTTCTACTATTTTCACTGGTCCGCTGGTTTACTATTTTCACTATTTTCACTGTTTTATCTATTTTCACTCTCGATTTCCGTTCGCCGTTTTCTCTATTTTCACTGCAGTTTTCAGTTTATTGTTTGGCCGGTTTTGGGAAGGTTTTGGTTATGTTTTCTGGGCTATTTTGGACTATTTTTGTGTGGTTTCTTTACTAGTCACGAGGGCATTTGGTGGAGGCCATTTTTTGTGTGAGCATGGGTTGTATGACTTGGCTTTGGGGGTGTTTGGTGTTGTTATTTTATTGGTGAGGGGGGCTGGCGTTAAAAGCTGTTTGCTGCGTGTTATGCTCGGCTTTGTGGGGTTGTTTTGCTGGCCGGTTTAGAGAGAGAGCAAGGCATGTGTGACGTGATTTAGGGTTCGTGGTTATTAGTGGCTTCAGTGATGGTGTTATGTTTATGGCATCTGCCCACGAGAGGAGAGATACATGAGGGTTGTTGATGTGAGTTGGTTGCCGAGATTAGGGTTCTGGTTTACTGGTTGTGGGCTGTTTGTCGTCGTCAAAAGAGAGAGATGAGTGGGTACGTGAATGGATTGTTGTTCATGCGTGAAGAAGGGTATCTGTTTGTTGAATAGGTGTGGCTTAGGGTTGATGAGTTGGTTGCCGTGTGTGGTGGAGAGAAGCTTCAAGGCATTGATTTATCTTTTATGGCTTGCATGTGTTGTGAATCAGAGAGTGAGAGCCATAGGTCTTCGGGTTTATATTCTGTCTTCGATGAGAGAGAGATGAGTGGAGATGGATGCCGAGTGAGTGTGTGGTTTCGTGAGCTGCATAAAGGTCATGGATGTGAGGGGCTTTAGAGTGGCTTGTTTGGGGGCTGCTGTGAAGGTTGTTCTTGGCGTGTGTTGAAGGCAATTTGAAGGTAGTTTAACGTGGCTGTTTGGATGCAGTTAGAGGCTTATTTGGTTTGCTCTCATCAGTGGAGAAGATGAAGATTGTTGTGGCTGTGAAGGGCAGTGCGTGGCTTTGCATGTAGGTTAGCTGTGTGCGTGAGTGTAAGGCGTGGTTTTGGGTACTTGAGCAGTGTGAGTATGGTTGTTGTTTGAAGGTGGTTAGAGCATGACAAAGGGGCTGATGTGAAGGTTTGTTCTGTGTTGATGAGTGCCGTGAACTAGGGAAGTGGGTGATTTAGATTGTGGTCTGTATGCATGTGGTAAGTTCTTCACGTTGTTGCTTTGTCCATCTACGTGTCTTTGGAGGAAGCCGTGAGCAGCTAGGGTTTGTGTTCGTGAGAGTGGTAGTGATGGGATGTGTAGAAGAGTGTTTAGGTTTGTGAAAGAGAGAGTCCCCAGAGTGATGATCGATCCCCCATTTGCGTGAAGTGTGGCTGTGTGTTTATATGGTTAAAAGAAGTGAGAGAGAGAGGTATGTGTGGTGGCATGGGTTATGGTATGGGTAGTTGCATGGGTGTTGTATGGGCAGTTGATTGCGTATGGGTGAAGGGGAATAATAGTTGGCAATTGGATGCAAGTCAGAGGGTTATTGGTGGTATGGATTTGGTCTCTGTTTGGTGAGTGAATGGGTTATTCACGTGGGGTGATGGGTAGTTGTTAGGGCTTTTGTGTTTTGTTGATTAGTGTTTGTGATTGTTTGGTGAGAGAGAGAGAGTCTATTATTCTTGTTATTCACGTGGGGGGTAGGGGATTGGCTTTGTTGTTTTATTTTGTGAATAGGGTGTATGGGCGTGAGGGGTGGTTTAGTGAGAGAGAGGCGAGGCCGAGAATTTGTTTAAGATTTAGGCCGGGAATAAATTTTAAAACTGAGACCAAACGAGTGAACCCGAAGCTTAGCGAGCGAACCAAATCCAATAAAATGTCAATTCTTGACCCTTCCCTTCCGACACCCATTTCCCGCGACTTCCACAACTTAAAAGGTAGTGCCTCCGTTCGAGGCTCATCATTGGGACTTACATGCAAAAATACAGTGCCTACAGACATCACATCCTTTGTACAACAAGCTTTAGAATTCCTCTGCGAAGCTTGGGAAAGATTCAAAGATTTACTCCGGAAATGTCCTCACCATGAAATTCCAAAATGGCTTCAAGTCCAAACATTCTATAATGGACTTTCTGGAATAATGAGAACCACAATCGATGCTGCTGTTGGAGGAGCTTTAATGGAAAAAGGAGAAGATCAAGCCTGAGACCTAATCGAAGAAATGGCCAACAACAATTCCTTGCGGCCAACAGAAATGAGCATGATCCAAAGAATTGCAGGAATTTATGAAAGTGGAGTCAATACAGTAGTCAACGCCAAACTAGATCAGATATGCAAATTTATGGAGACTCTTACCACTGGATCCACAAGTTCACCATATGGAGGAGCACCAGAGTCGAACCAACTTGAAGAAATGGTGAATTTTGTCCACAATTTCAACAAACAGGTGAACAATCCATATTCCAACACCTACAACCCAGGGTGGAGGAATCATCCTAATTTATCATGGAGCAAAAATTCAGGCCAACAGAAGAACTATCCATCACCTGGATTCAGCAACAGAACAAAAGCCAGGATCAGGCAAATGAATCAGGAATAATAGAAGTGTTGACCCACTTGAAAAAGATAGAAGCAAAACACGACTCTCAAGCAGCAAGATATGATGCTATGTTTCAATCTCAAGCAGCAAGTTATGATGCTATGTTTCAATCCCAATCAGCATTAATTCAAAGTCAATATGTTTCTATTAAAGCACTGGAGAATCAAATTGGACAACTGGCAAATGCTCAGAGTTACAGACCGCTAGGTACCCTTCCTAGCAACACAGAGCCAAATCCAAGGAACATGGGGAATGAGAAATGTCATGCCATCATGTTAAAAAGCTGTACTGAAATAAAAAAAGATGTTGGAGCCAAAACAACTGCTGAGGAATTTCCAAAAGAAACAAAGCAACAGATTGAGGAAAAAGAAGCAAAGGAAAAGAACAGACCACTCCACCTCCATATTTTCCCCAGCGTCTTCAGAAAAACAAACTGGACAAGCAGTTTGCTCGTTTCCTGGAGGTGTTCAAAAAGCTTCACATCAACATTCCATTTGCAGAAGCCTTGGAACAAATGCCCAGCTATGCCAAATTCATGAAAGACATTCTTTCACTAAAACATAGATTGGGAGATTACGAGACAATAGCATTATCAGAAGAATGCAGCGCTATCATTCAGAGGAAACTTCCCCCAAAGTTGAAAGATCCTGGCAGTTTCATTGTTCCTTGTACCATAGGAGAACATGACTCCGGTAAAGCTCCGTGTGATTTAAGTGCTAGTGTTAACTTAATGTTTTTTTCTATTTTCAGGAAATTACAGATTGGAGAAACAATGCCTACCTCAGTCTCTCTACAACTTGCTGATAGAACGCTCGTATTTCTGAGAGGTGTAGTTGAAGATGTGATGGTCAAGGTTGACAAATTCATTTTCCCAGCAGATTTTATTGTGTCTTGATATGGAGGAAGACGCAGACGTGCCAATCATCATCGGGAGACCATTCTTGGCTACAGGTCGAACCATTATTGATGTACAAAAATGAGAATTAACCATGAGGGTACAAGACCAAGAAGTAACATTCAATGTTTTCAAGGCCATGAAAATACCAAATGATGAAAAGAATGAGGAATGTTTCAGACTTGATGTGATACATAGTACCGATCAGTACTCTGATGAAGGACAAAGTTCTACTGACAAACTTAAAACATGTCAATTGCCTGTAAAGCCTAAAGATAAAGCATCTTTTGCACTGAAAGAGCCAATTCTTGCACTACAAGCAACATAAGAGAAAAAGTTCCACCAGCTCAACGAATTGGAGGAATTTCACTTACAGCCTTTCGAGGATGCCAATTTGTACAAAGAAAATGGCAAGAAAAGACATGATGAGAAGTTAGTGCGCATACAACTGGAACCAGGGCAGAAGGTACTGTTAAACAAATCAAGGGTGAAATTCTTCCCATGGAAGCCAAAATCACGGTGGTCAGGTCCATTTGTGATCACCAAAGTTTTACCAGATAGAGCCGTTGAGATACATAATCCTGACTCCAACAAAACTTTCAAGGTTAAAAAAAAGCGTGTCAAGCATTACTGGGGAGAATCATTTGAGCGACAAAAAGAAAGTGTCACACTTTCAAATCCAGCTCAACGTTCAAGAAGTCAAGTATGGCTGACGACTTTAAACTTAGCACTAGCAGGGAGGCAACCCATGCAATTTTTGTATATATTGTGATTTGGTGTGATTTAATTTTGTGTGTTTAGTTTTTGCAGATTAAGACATTTCAAGATGGAAGAAGCTCTCGTAAATCTTCACAGGCAATTTATTTCTCTCCCTAAAAAATCTTTGATGAAAGTCTACAGAGCTCGCTTGGAACGAATGAGGATACTGAAAATCCATGGCTTTCCTAATGATATTCGTTGGGTAATTGAAGCACGGGTCCAATGGACAGGTGAGTCTTCTGACTATTTTATTTCACATCTGCCTGGTTTTAGAAAAAACACGTATGCAAAAAAAACGTAGAGCTAAGCAAATGAGTGTTTGTTATAAATGTGCACGCTGGAATTGCAATACTCATTATCGTTATTTAGGAATGGTGTCTGATAATCGCGAAGAAAAAATTAAATTCATTATGGATGGCTTGAGTAAGGAGTCCTTAAATGATATATCTTTGACTCTTGAAACGCATCCCAGTGGATATGTTCACATAGCCTTTCGCAAATTACATACACAATTTCAAAAAGAAAGACAACTGTTAAGTCTCGGGAATCTGACTCAAAAAGACCCAGTTTGCCAATTTATAAGAAAATTGGATGGAAAGCTTGTCCCTGACGCATAGACGTCAATCAAGCCGTTTCTTTTCTTGTGAATATTATATCTATTTGTCTTTTCCTAATAATTATAATTTGTTTTGTTACTTTCTTTTATTTTCTCCGACAAGATCCAGACTTTTTTTTTACTATCACGATATTATTATTTCTCTACTAATTGTCATTTGGAAGATACTTGTGCTATTTTTACTCACCTTTTTCAGTTATTATAAATTCAACCCATCATTGCACTTTTGAAGACATCCAGAGTAAAACATGGAAGCCACTTCAAAAAGACGAGTTGAAAACATCTGTGTGTTTTGCGGTAGTAGTGTTGGTACTAAACCACAATACGTAGAAACAGCACATGAATTGGGTCGAGTCTTAGCTGCAAGGAATATGCACTTAGTATATGGCGGAGGAAATCTTGGACTTATGGGGATCGTTTCAAAGGCTGTACAGGAAGGAGGCAGTCATGTTTTGAGAATTATCCCAAAACCCTTGGCAGAAGCAAATCTTATTGAACCATCAAATGGAGAGGAACTGATCGTGCCAGGTATGTCTGAATGATTGGTAGAAATGATTAACCGTGTTGATTCTTTTATTGCTTTGCCAGGTGGCTTAGGCACATTGGAGGAAATTTTTATAGTGTTATCTTGGGCGAACTTGAACATACACCATAAACCAATTGGGTTGTACAACGTTGATGGATTTTATGATTTTCTTTGTGTGTTTCTTGATGATGCTCGGAGAAATGGGTTTGTGTCAAAACCTTTGAAAGAACTCATATTTACTGCCAGAACTGCTCCAGATCTAATTGACCAACTCATAGCCTATGAACCACGAGTTGACCCTATTCTTTCAAAGATAAATTGGTCCGAGGACGATCGTGATAAGAGGTATAGGATTAATCTGGATCTTAACCTTTAATTTTCTGTAGAATTTCAGCTAACCATATATTATTTTCTAAACTCTTCTTCTACTGTTTAAGACATTGGGGACAATGTCTCATATAGGTTTGGGGGATGGACTTAGTTGATCAGTACCTTGTTTTTAGTTTGTGTGTTGTTTTTATTTTTAGTTCGAAATTTTTTTTTTGAAAAAATACAAAAAATTGAAATTTTTTCAAAAATTACAAAAATATTTTACGTTTTTGTGTTTTTATTTTGACTAAAAAAGTGAAATTGGCAAGAGATAGCTGAGTAAGGAGTTCCCACTCCTTAGACGTATCTCAAACCTATTTCGAAACAAGTTAATTTTTATTTATTTCATTTTAAATTATTTAATTTGTGAATTCTCCTTAATACTGACTAAAATGGATCTTCATATGCTCAGTTGGCAGGTATTATCAATATACATGGAAACATACAAACATGAGCTAAAATTGAAAAGTTTGTAATATTAAGTGCTTTAGTTTAATTAGAGGAAGCATCTCAAAAAGTGATGGAGTAAAAAAAATCAAAAAAGAAAAATCAGAAAAATCAGAAAATTTATTCAATTGCTGCAAAAAGGTGTGAAATCT
Source organism: Zanthoxylum bungeanum (assembly GCA_019454045.1). NCBI lineage: Eukaryota > Viridiplantae > Streptophyta > Magnoliopsida > Sapindales > Rutaceae > Zanthoxylum > Zanthoxylum bungeanum. The sequence continues at coordinate 38,981 of SKCR01037819.1, read as the reverse complement.
GATAGAACTTTAGGACAAAAATATAACTCTCTTATCAACTGCACTTATGACTGTTGTGGGCAAAAATGAGTTGATTAATATCTTGTTTGCTGTGTATATGAAGAATGGTAAAAATAATCGGAGAGTTTACTTATTCTGTAATTTAGAAAGAAACAAAACAGCTAGTAACTTGGACTACAAGTTTCACCTGATTAGTTACTAACATCTTTATTCTCTTTTCGCTTGTCTTTTTGCTTTTGTGTGCATTAGTTTTACTACCTTTTTACTTTTGTAAAATATTTGTGGGTATCATTACTCTAAACCCTCACGAGACTACAACTCGTCCACTAGGGACACCTAGAGGTTTAAAGGCTTGTTGCATATGCTAAATGCAACCGTGATCCCTACGAAAGTGGCTTAGTTAAATTTTACTTATGTTATTTTGTGTTTTGCTCGAGGACTAGCAAAATGTTAGGTTTGGGGGTGTGATGAGTGGTATTTATATCACCATTTCCCACTCATTTAACCTAATATTTTGTATAGTTTCTTGAGTTTTATGAATATTTTGATGTGTTTTGTGTTATTTTGTAGATAAATAAAGTTCCAGGACATTCTGGAGGTGATTTGGAGCAAAACAGTGAAAATTGGCAAAAAGAGCAAAATGGTAATTTTGGCGCGTCGCGACGCCTAACGTGCGCCGACTCTTTGCTAACGTGCGCCTGGACACGTGTCAAAATCTGAGATTGGTTTGCTAAAATATGTCATGCCACGTGTCAACATCACAGCCGATCTACTAACGTGCGCATGCCACCTGTCATCATCTCAAGATGCCGACAATCACCACCGCCACATCATCATGACGTCACTGCCACATCATCATGAAGTCATCAATGACTTCATCATAATTATTGAGTTATCATGAACAGTGCCACATCATCGGATAAGAATCTGAAGCCGACAAATCAACGTGTGACACGTGTCACTGTTCCGGCGTCGCGACGCCCGATGCCTATCCGCGCCTATAAATTGAGCTCGAAATTTCAGTTTTAGAGGCACCACTCTCTCTCTTCTCTTTGATGTAAAGAGAGAGTTTCTCTCTCTAGTTTCTTTTAGTTTTTTTTTTTAGTTTTGTAATTAATTTTAATTACGTTTTGTAATAATAGTAATTTACTTTTTACTTTTTACAGTTTTTACTATTCACCATAAAGAGGTAACTTCCCCAGCTAGGGTGAAAGATAATTCTTTTACTATTGCTATTTAGATTAATCTCCCTTAAATATAATATATTCACTATTTAAAATATTGACTTAAAAAGGATACTGCCAGATTGGTCGGTTGGTAATTCATTTTAATCTGGTTTAAACCTGACTAATTAAGGATACCGCCAGATTGGTCGTAAAATTAATAGTTTAGATATTAAGTCCTCGTGTGATCGATATTTTTATACTACTTGAATGATACGTACGCTTGCGTTATACATGTGTGATTACGCCGGTCAGACGCCTTGGAGGAACACCACTTCATGTTGTGCTATATTTGGCCCTTGATGTAAATTTGGCCCTAACTATGGGCCACTGACCCCAAGACTTATTCCTCCCCTGAGAACCGTAGGAATGCTGGTCCATTGCGGAGGAATATTACTCGGACCAGCCTCCTGACTGCTTGGTGCATAGGGAGGCGTAATCCATGGTGGGGTTGTCCCCCCATTTACACATTTGGCCATTAATTTGTTCAACGAGCTTAAGTGTTTCGCCATATTTTCATAATGTGAAGTACTAGTTGAGACAACTTATCTATAACGTGAGCATTTTGAAGCCAAACCTGCTCGACAACATCCTGCGTGAATTCACCGAATAATGCATGAACCGCATTAGGACTTAGCTCTCGCATAGGTTCGTATCGACTAGCGTCTACTAGACCCTCAGAATGACCCACTACGGCTGGAACGTGGGGCTGGTTGATTTGCTCCATCCCTCATTCCTCCATACTTGAGCTAATCTGAGCGTTTCTTTTCGGAGGCATCTCCACTTTTACACCAAGTCTCACATTGTGGTCGCCAAAAAATGTTTGCGCAGATTTTACGCTAAAAAGGAAAGAAGAGCGTGTAAGGTTCAAACATCCTGAGACAAAGTCCCAGCAATGGGTGTTTGATTAAGTGAATAAGCCTCCAAGGGACGCAAACACACAATTATAGTCCTAAAGATTATAATCTACGAAATGAAAAATAAAGATATGCTCATTTGAGTCTTCATTTAATCCTCTTTTTTTTTCTCTTCGTACAAGTGAGCTTTTATAGTGAAACTTGCAAATCATTTGGATGGTCACAGTATCTCCTTCCGTTGTAGGATCGTGTTTTCAACCGTTGAGTTGCGTGTCTCAACTGCTCGATCGTGGAGGGAAAACCGTCCAACTGTCGCGATCATGGGGTCAACCGCATCACGTGTTTTCGTTCTAACCACTAGCTCGATCGTCTCGAGTTCTTTATCGCTCTTCCCTTCATCGCTCTTTCTGCCTTCGTTCTTTCCCTCGTTCTAGGGCGATTTCGCTCCAGGGTGACATCTTTTCTTTTGTCAACACTAGATTTTGATTAAAAAAAAAAAGATTATGGCGAGGAATTGAATTGAGTTTCTACATTTTATGAGTGTTTGAAGAAATCTCTAAATTCTTAGTGCTTATTATGAGTTTATTTCAACGGAAATTATCCAAATTGTACAACCAAAAATAAAAAATTAAGGGCAATTTTCACAATTTTCCATTTTTATATCTATTTTAACCAATAATAATAATAAGAGATCGAAATATCCTCAAAATAATTTTATCTCTCCATTTTCACTAACAGTTACCAAATCCAAAATACTCTAAAAATAATTTATCCTTCATTTTTCTTGAAACTGACCATACCGTAAGAAATGACAAGAAAATCAAATCTCTTTTTCAAAAAACAAGTAAATTTTCTTAATGTATTTTAATATACTTCGGACATGAAATGCTTGTTATTTTGTTGTTGTTCTTCGAAAGTTTAGTTCAATTTTAGTGTTTTGCTATTATTTTGTCATGCGTTCATTAGTTGTTTGATAAAATACCTCTAGAATAGATGTATAACATACTCGAATAAACAAATATTGTTTCTAGTGTGACAATATCTATTTTACTACCGTCGCATTATACTATCATCACTGGGATAATTTATCACAATTGACATTGAGTTATATCATAATGGTATCATTCTTAAATTTTCTTGGTTTGAGTTATACCATAATGGTTCACAATTGACATATATTTTATTATGAATAAAAAAAAATTGATGAACTAATGATTTCGAAATATAAATATCTATTTTTTTATGTCCCGAAAATTATCATATATATAAAGTTTCAATACAACAAAAATAATAAACAAATGAAATAATAGTAAAAATAATAATTTTTTTAAAAAAATTAAAAAAAAATTATAGTGTTGGGTCGGGTAGGGTTTTAATAACAAACCCGTTACTCAACCTGCAAATTTCAGGTCGGGTCGGGTGGAAAAATCATTATTTTTTTAAACTCGTCGGGTCAGGTCGCGGGTTGACCCGACCCTATGAACACCCCTAGTATAAATACACTGAGAATGACATTAACCTTAGAATAGTTATGTTATAATATTGGGCATTGGATGGTCCCACATTTGTATAATATTACTATTATAATTTATTCTTAAAATAAATATTCTCAGTCGAATCTAATGTACCATGAGCAATGTAAGCTCGTATAGACATATGGGTATTCGTTTGAGCAAATATTGAATGACTCACAATTGACTCCTAATAGTTGGAAGTACACACCACCGTCAATTTGACTCATTTTTAATGAATTTTATCAAAATGTATCAAATTGATTATCCAAAATTTTCTACACAAAATCATAACTTATCTCAATTTATTGAATAAAATTGCTAGCCATTGAGGAAATCAATAGAAAGGAATAAAATTTAATTAGTTTTGAACAAGTAAAATGATGAATTATTTGTATAACAAATAATATAATTTTAAAAAAACTAAGAATACTTCAAATGATAAATTGGAGGGTAATTAAATTTGTTGGAGGTAAAAATTGGAGGGTTGTTAATTTATTGAAAAAATGAAAGGTACTTAAATTTGGTAGAGGAAAATTTTAATTAAGATAATGCGAACATGTTTTTATTTAAAAAGTCTTTTACAACTAATTTTATTTTTAGGATAAATAAATAAGCATTTGAAGAATAAATTTAGTAGAGTATTTTAGAGTTTCTCTAAGTTATACAAATAAATTCATGGTCGATGATGGCTTTAGACCAAACAAAGTGTCTGTCGACACAGAGAAGGAAGACAGAAATGTCAGAGTTGAAATTTTAATGCAAATTTGTATCAAACAACATTTCCCAACAATTATTCTTGAGATTTATGAAGAGATTTAGAGTATAATATTTTCGCTTTACATCACCTAATTTTATTCCAGGGAAAACAACAACGCTTGGTTTGGTAATACTGCAGCAGAAGATCAACTCATAAACCAACATTACCAGTCACAACCGGATTATCTAATCACACATAGAAGAAGCATGACTATTTCTATATGCAATTTGGTAAAACACAATCTCTGAATTCATAATCGAAAGATAATAAAGAACGGCAAGATATCAATTGTATTAAACGTTGATGAACATTCAGGAATCAAAAACATGAAGATAAGAACTTAAATTACAAGAGTTCATCCTTAGTTTTGCCTAGGAGATTAGTTCTCCATAAAGAAGAGAGACATAGCCTTGATAGATCGGAGGAGCATCCTATCTGGCATGAAACTTCCTCGTTCTTCTCTCTCAAATATGTGACTTCAACTCCTTGTTGTTTGTTTTGTCTCTGTTTTTCTCCTCCTCTATGGTTTTGGACGAACTTAGGTTTATATAGGAAATTCCTGGAGTCCATATATGCCTGAAAACGTCCAAATTAAGTTTCTAGGACTTTTCCAAAGCATCGTGGCACCGAAAAGTGGCGTCGGGATGCCCAATTCGCTGGAGCTTTGTATGGGCAATGCTGAGGAGGCACCATGGAGCCAGAAATTGGGAGCCGTGGCACCAGTGTAATTTTATGGTGCTGTGTGTTCTGCGTCTCTCCTCTTTCCGCATGCTTCTGATGCCTCCGTAAGGTTCTGAAACATGTGTAATTGCTCCAAGATTCATGTTCCATTGCCTCCTAATAATAAGACATAAAATAAAATATAATTAAGATCAAGTACATGATAATCAAGTTGAATTAATGATGTTCAAAGTACACTTTCACGCACTTATCACAACCCCTGAATAGCTTATTGGTAGTCCCTAACAATTCAAGCACAAGAAGAAAATAAGATCTAACTAAATTAAAAATAAATAAATAAATAAAAATTATCTAAGCCACTTTCGTAGGGATCACGATTGCATTTAGCGTATGCAATAAGCCTTTAAACCCTTAGGCGGCCCTAGTGGACGATTTATAGTCTCGTGAGGGCTTACAGCGACGACACCCACAAACATAATTCAAAACACATGCAATCATGCAAAAACAAAATGAAATAGTCCCAATAGTTACACATATTCTTGTCCTCAAAGAATCTCGTAATGAAATCAGAGAATATTCAAAGTACTCAATGCAACTCGAATCCAAGTCCTTGAATAAATCATCTGAGCCAGACTCACAGTGTGTGTGTGTAAAGGTTCATTCACAGCCTGACTCATAGGTAAGCTAACTCAATGATTTCATTTAAAAATTGGGATCCGATGGGTCAAACAAACCTAGATATCTCAAATGCACTATGTAATTGCTTTTTTTTTGTGCTCAGTATGATATGATTATATTCTTTTCTTCTTTTTTCAACACACCTACCATTTAAGGTAGCATTTCTCCTTATGGTTGTTCTAACACTCGCTCATGGATATCTTCATGTTTATCGGATATAGGTGAATTAATTTATTTCTTTCGAGATGTTATTTTTTTTATTTTTAACCATAACATACATCATAACACTAGTAAATCAGGATAGACATCTAAGCAAACAGTCATTCATCGACATGTAATTTCTTCAACTAGTCACTTTACCAACTACCTAGGTTTTTACTGCTAAAAAACTATAGTTAAATGCTTACGAGTCTAACCTAGATCAACTACTCAATGCATCAGATAAAAATACATTAAAGAACTTATCATTTCTAAGATTTTGATAAGTGCGGTTTATACTCACTTATTATAGCATCCTTAGCTTATTATTTTGTTATGTTTTGTACCATTTAATGTCATTTATAGTTTATTTTATGTTTTATTTGTAGGAGCATTAATACATGGATCTTGGGATATTTGCACATGTTTTGGGACCATACGGATGAATCGGAGGAGCACGAGAGCACAGAACTAAGACGCAAACATCAGTAAAGAAAATTTCACTGGTGTCGTGGCATCAATCACTAGGCGCCATGACGCCCTCAGTAAGACCACGCGTTACATACACGTTCCAAAGGCTTTAGCGCCGCAGCGCCCAAGCCCAGGCGCTGCGGGTTAAGTTGCATACACGCGCGTTCCCGAACATGAAAATTAGGGTTCTTAAGATACCCATTGACTCCAAACACAACACAAAACACCAAAATACATATTTTAGAGAGATCCAAGGAGAATGATTGAAGATCAACAAGAGGAGATGAAAGCAGTGACGTCCGAAGAGGAAGAGATTCAATTCGGGTTTTATCTTCTTGTTTATTTCTTAAAATTCTAATGATTTCCATTAGATTCATGACTTGTTTATCATTATTTTTATCTATTGTCATGAACTAAACTCATTAATTCTGGAGAATGATGTAACTGATGCTTGAACCCTGTATTATTTGCTAATTTTGTTATGAAGTTTTATTCAGTTTATTTGTATTCTCTTGAGTTTAATGCCATGTGTTTGCTAGCCACAAATATGATGATATATGTTTGAAATCTATCACTCAATAGAGGGGATTTTGAATGGATATAAAGAATATGACCAAGGGTTTTATAGAGGTCGAGAGAATCTGTAGTTCATTTGAAGTCGTTAACATAGAATCAAAAAGTGCAATGAGTTGTTAACTACTAGATTTTTATATAGATATCGAAGTCTGTAGTTGATGATATTTTCACTGTTACTCGAGAGAGAGAGTGAATATTTTAGGAATCTTAACTTATAAACAATATGATTGAACAATGATTAATTGGCATGGCAAATATTTATAGGTGACTGGTAGGTGAAATCGGGATCCAAAATCTCTATCGTATTAGTTCCTCATACATAATTATTTTTATATTTATTTATTAAAATATTTATTTGTTATTTTCTAAATAAAATTAGGATTATCAATTGTAATACTTAGCACGAGTTTAACACAATCTCTGTGGGTTTAACACTCTAAACTCATTTATACTAAAACTTGACACCGTACACTTGCGGTACGATATAAAATATCACAACAAATTTTTGACGCTGTTGCCGGGGATTGCTTGTTTAATTCATATTAATGCTACTATCAAGTAATTTTAGCTTTAATTTAGATTTTTATCTTTTATTTTTAGTTTATATTTATTTTATTTTGTTTTTTATTTGGTTATTGATTTCTTCTTTTTCTTTTGGTGCTTCAGTGAATGCGAAAATCCACAAGTCTCGACTCACTCCTATTTGATCCTGAAATAGAAAGAACAGCGAGAAGACTAAGAAAAGAAAGAAAAATTGAAAAAGAAGCAATGGCAGCTGAAAACAGAGAAATCAACCCACGTCAGGTGGCAATCAGAGATCACTTCAAACATGTCATTGATGACACATATTCTAGGATTTCCCATCGACCAATCAACGCCAATAATTTTGAGTTAAAACCTGCATTGATCAATATAGTACAAAGGAATCAGTTTGGGGGGTCAGTTGTAGAGGATCCCAACTTGCACTTAAGGATGTTCCTGGAGATCGCAGATACCATAAAGATAAATGGCGTTAGTAAAGAGGCTATCAGGCTACGCTTATTCTCATTCTCTTTATGGAATAAAGTGTGGGATTGGCTTCAATAAATACACATGTGGAGTATCATGACATGGCAGGATATGGCCACAAAATTTCTTGAGAGGTTCTTTCCACCAGCTAAATCAGCTCAACTGAGGGCAGAAATCAGTATATTTAAGCAGCTGGAGACTGAGACTCTATATGAAGCATGAGAGCGCTTAAGGATCTAGTACGAAGATGCCCACAACATGATTATGCAGATTGGGTCCAGATTCAGTTGTTCTATAATGGGCTGAATGGTTCGAATAGGACTGTGGTTGATGCAGCAGCTGAAAGAGCTCTGTTCTAGAAATCAGCCGAGGACACCTACAATCTCTTAGAAGAAATGGCCATTAACCATTTTCAATGGCCAAGTGAACGTGCTACGGTGACCAAAGTGGCTGATATATATGAAGTAGACCCTTTCGTGGCACTTACAGCTCAGATTTCCACCTAATCTACTCAAGTAGCAGCCTTGAAAAATCCACGAGTACCATCTATTGAATCAGAGGCAGCTATAAATATGCGGTTATTGGAAGGAAACCTGAACTTAGAACAAGTCCAATATATGAACAATCGAAACTTCAACAGCTATAGAGGAAATCTTGTACCTAACCGTTATCATCCAACCATGTCATATGCTAATACAGAGAATGCCTTACACTCTTCATCTGGCTTTGACTATCAAAGAGTTGAGCAAAAATCTTCCTTAGAAGATTTCATAAGCACGTTTTTTGCTAATACTTCAGCGAGGTTTGAGAAGAATGAGACAAGGCTAGAAAATATTGAGACACACATGGAAAATATCGGGGCAACAATGAAGTCCTTAGAAACACAGATTGGGCAGATTAATTCCTCAATGACCAAGCAGCAGTAATGGGTATTTGGATAAACTGCCATAACTGCCAAGCTATCTTTTTCAAGTCAAAGCAGCCAGTGGATACAAAAGAAGAAGCTATCATGACCACCATTTGGGTGGTTGCGTCTGGCTGAAGACGTTAAGCTTAGCGCTAGCGGGGAGGCAACCCTTGCATTTATTTTATTATTATTTTCTTGATTTTTAATTTTTATTTTATTGTGTGCTATTTGTTTATTTATTCGTTTTGCATGCTATTTATGCAGGTAGCACGAGACACACAACGCCCGCGCAACCAAATTCTAACCAACATGAGCCTGATCAACTCCATGCACAGTAGTGTTGTTCCTTAATCTGATTTCTTTATATTTGTCTTACAGTGAGGACAATGCAAATTTTAAGTTTAGGGCTGTGTGCATGTTGTTTACTTGTTATTTATTGAGTTATTAAAAAAATTATTTGTTTTTAGTCATAGATAGTAAAACATAAATCCTATGATGAATTTTGTTTGTTATGAGTGAAATTTTAGAAACGATAAGTGCCCAATTTACTTTTATCTGATGCCTTGAGTAGTTGATCTATGTTAGACTCGTAAGCATTCAATTATAGGTTTTTAGCAGTGAAAACTTAAGTAGTTGACAAGGTGACTAGTTGAAGAAATTGCATGTCGATGAATGATCGTTTACTTAGATGTCTATCTTGATTTGCTAGTGTTATGATGTATGATATGGATGGAAATAAAAGAAAAAAAATTCTCTAAAGAAATAAAATAAACCACCTATAACCGATAAGCATGAAGCTACTCATGGGCGAGTATTAGGACCACCATAAGACCTTAAAGGGTAGGTGAGTTGAAAATTAAAAAAAAAAAGTGCAAAAAGAGATAAGAAAAAGAAAAGAAAAAATATATCATATTGAGCACAAAATAAAGCAATTACAGAGCATACTTGAGATATCTACGTTGATTTGACTCATCGATCCCAATTTTTTAAATGAAATCATTAAGTTGGCTTACTTAGGAATCAAGTTGTGAATGAACCTTTACACACACACACACATTGAGTCTATCTTAGATGAATTATTCAGGAATTTGGATCTGAGCTGAATTACGTACTTTGAAGGTCCTCTAATTTCATTTATAATCTTTCTTTGAGGATAATTTTTTGTGCAACTATCGGGACTATACTTTTGCTATTATTATATTTTTGCATGATTGTGCGCGAATGACGTTTGTGGGTGTCGTCGCTGTAAGCCCTCACGAGACTATAACTCGTCCTCTAGGGCCGCCTAGGGGTTTAAAGGCTTGTTACATATGCTAAATACAATCTTGATCCCTACAAAAGTGTCTTAGTTAATTTTTTTTATTTTTATTTGTTTATGTGAATTTAGCTTTTATTTTGTCTTTTGCTCAGGACTAGCAAAATCTTAAGTTTGAGGGTGTTTAATAAGTGCGGTTTATACCCACTTATTATGGCATTCTTAGCCTATTATTTTGTTATGTTTCGTGCCATTTAATGTCGTTTATAGTTTATTTTATGTTTTATTTGTAGGAGCATTAATACATGGATCTTGGGACATTTACATATGTTTTGGGACAATAAGGATGCATCAGACGAGTACAAGAGCACAGAACTAAGACGCGAGCATCAGTGAAGAAAATTTCACTGGTGTCGTGGCGCCAATCACCAGGCGCCACAGCGCCTCACAAGTCCCAGCCAAAAGACCGCGTAACTGGCACCGCAGCGTAGAGCCAGATGCCACAACGCCTTCAAGATTCAGCATCCCAGCCAAAAAGTCGAGGATACCATGTGTTACATACACATTTGAGAGGCTTTAGCATCGCAACGCCTAAGCCTAGACTCCGAAGCATTGTGGGTTAAGCAGTGTACACGCGCGTTCCAGAATATGAAAATTAGGGTTTTTAAGATACCCAATGACACCAGGGCTCCCTTATAAATAAATTAGTTCATCCAAGACAAGAGGAAGAGGATAATACACAGCACAAAACACCAAAATATATATTTTAGAGAGATCCAAGGAGGAGGATTGAAGAGCAACAAGAGGAGACGAAGACGGTGATGTCCAAAGAGGAAGAGATTCAATTCGGGTTTTATCTACTTTTTTTTTTTTAGAACTCTAAAGATTTCCATTAGATTCATGACTTGTTTATCATTATTTTTATCTATTGTCATGAACTAAACTCCTTGATTCTGGAGAATGATGTAACTGATGTTTGAACCCTGTATTATTTGCTAATTTTGTTATGAAGTTTTATTCAGTTTATTTGTATTCTCTTGAGTTTATTGCCTTGTATTTGCTGGCCACAAATACGATGATATATGTTTGAAATCTATCACTCGAGAGAGGGTATTTTTAATAGATCTAGGTAATATAACCTAGGATTTTATAGAGTTCGAGAGAATATGTAGTTCCTTTGAAGTCGTTAACATAGAATCACAAAGCGTAATGAGTTGTTAACTACTAGATTTTTATAGAGATATCGAAGTCTATAGTTGATGATATTTTCACTATTGCTCGAGAGAGGGAGTGAATATTTTAGGAATCTTGACTTATAAACAATATGATTGAACACTGATTAATTTGCATGGAAAATACATAGGTGACAGCTAGGTGAAATCGGGATCCAGAATCTCTATCGTATTATTCCTCTTATATAATTATTTTTATATTTATTTATTAAAATATTTATTAGTTATTTTCTAAATAAAGTTAGGATTATCAATTGTAGTATTTAGTGCAAGTTTAAAATAATCTATGTGGGTTCGACACTCAAAACTCATTTATACTAAAACTTGACACCGTACACTTGCGATACGATATAAAATATCACAACAGATTTCATCCTAAAGCAAACAATATTCATTATTAGACATATGCTTTACTATTAAGGACTAAACACAAATAATTTTTTTATAACAGGTATTATCACTACATGCATACACCCCCACACTTAAAACTTGCATTGTTCTCAATGTAAGATAAATATAAATAAAAATAAGTTAGGAACAACACTACCAAGCATGGAGTTGATCAGATTCCTATTGATGAGACTTTAATTGTGCGACCTACATGGGTTGCTCTAACATATGTGTATTCATGCAAATAATAAACATGCAATTAGCACACAATAAAATAAAACTAAAGTAAGAAAATAAAAAATAAAATAAAATAAAATAAATGCATATGCAAGAGTTGCCTCCCCGCTATCGCTAAGTTTAACGTCTTCACCCAGACGTAATCACCCAAGTGGTCATGGTGGCTTCCACGTAGCGGACCAAATAGTCCCATGTTCTTTCTTTTTTGGTAGGTACTGATGATGAAGACATAAAAATGAATCTATGGATGGCTGTGGTAGTCTATCCATGGATCCCCCATGGTCTACTGATGGTTGCAATGTTAAGCTGAACAAATGGTAAAATTGGCTCAACCTTCTTTTTAACTTTCCAAAGATCATCTTCAAGTGAGCACTAACTCTCATTTTCTTCTTTTTACGGTTCTTTGGGATTAGTTCTAGTTTGGGAGGGTTAAAGTCATATGGTGTAGAGCCTGTCTCCGGTAAGACCGTGTCTATCAGATATGTATAATGGCACTCATCACCATGTCGTGGTTGTTTCAAAACATGAAAGATATTCACCTCTAATATCATATTCCCAAATGATAACTTCGCGAGACCATTCCTGCAATTAATAAGAGCAATAGCTGTAGCAAGAAATTATCTACCTAAGATGAGAGGGATTTTGGACTCAATGTTAACCATAGACTGCGTGTCTAAAATCAGAAAATCAACAGGATAGTAGAATTTATCAATTTGTAGTAAAACATCCCCAACTACTCCTCGTGGTATTCTGATGGAACAATCAACTAACTGTAAAATCACATATGTAGGTTTAATCTCTCAAAGTCTTAGCTGCATATGAATAGAATATGACATGAGATTAACACTAGCACCTAAATCTAATAAAGCTTGATCAAACTCATATGTGCTAATATGGCAAGCAATAATGAGGCATCCTAGGTCTTTGTATTTTGATGAAGCCCTATGGTCAATCACTACACTCGTTTCCTCTATCAGGAATGCAATCTTCTTCACATGATGCTTTCTTTTCATGGTGCATAATGTTTAGATTTATGTCCTAAAGCTTCATGTAATGTAAACAGAATTGATTATTGTAATAATAATAAATGCATTATTCATTTTATCAAAACTGTTTGATTTATATTGCATATTGTCTAATTGTCTTGTTTACCTTGATCACTTTTTCACCTTCAGACTTAGTGTATATTTGAGGCATAAGAGGATTTAAGTCTGAAGTTAGTAATCTAAATAGTCCATAGAGAGCAAACAAAAATGGTATTTTGTTTGTGGTTTATCTATAGTTGCGGTCCATTCTATACTTGTATGATGACCTTGATCCGGGATCGTTCATGTAGTGACATGGGAATAATGGCACTTTGTATGATGAGATCATATAGGACTAGACTCAGATAAATATGAATTTTTTTTAGTATCCGTTAACCGAAGAATTCATTTTACTAATAGATGGTCATATATGGATTCGATCTTAATCCTGAGTGTACTACGAACTCCTGCATGACAGGATATGCCCTTTGATTTACAATAATGAGGTTGGTGTTGCATTCTCGGCCAATAACTACATATTTTGGGGATATCTTTTGGTGTGTAGCTGGGAACGTTTTACATAGATATGGAATTCACTTCTTCTTATGAGAAACATATGAATATCTCTTTTAAGAGTTGATTCGGGACTTGAACAATTTCAGCGCTTAATTTTTCTATCGCGAATAGAAAGTTTTATATTCATAAATGTTATGAATTAATTGTTCATTTTAGAATCAATGGTGCTTAAGAGATAAAATATTTAGAGGGATTTTAACGGACTTATGACCCGACTCTAATTATGATATATTCGTGAAGGGTTGTATCCATATGTAATGACTATATCGATGGACACCGAAAATATTCGGTTTATTTATCCATCTACGGTAATGGGAGTTCAACTTCGAGTTTTTAGTGGAATAACACGAAGTTAATAATTCTTAATATTTGATTAAAGAGTTTAATTAATATTTCAGAATTATTGGAGCTCGGAACCGTATGTCCATTTGGTCCCCGTGTTAGCTCGATTAACTGTAGCAAACCTACTATAATTAGATTGTCTATGTCCATTTGGTCCCTGTGTTAGCTCGATTAACTGTAGTAAACCTTCTATCGCGAACATGTTTGATCATATGTAACAAAGGAAGGTTAACCTTTACTTGCTTTAAATGTTCTAGGATCTCACCATTAGGGTCTATAGCTCTCGCAGTAGGCCAAAGAGCTTGAGGGAAATGTACTCGGATTGGGATATGTGGCACTTGTTCTTCTTGAGGAGTATTTGTACTTCTATCTTTGGAGTCACCTATAATGTTGGAGGTGTCATGCAAGCTTATCTCCTTACAACTCCTAATGATTATGGCATTAACACATTTTACATTAGATGCTTCAGAATCAGCATATACCATGTGTTGCCCTTGAGGATTTGGTTGAGCCTGAGATGGAAACTTTCCTTGTTCTTGCACACTCAGGACAGTAGTCAACTAAGAGACTTGAATCTTTATCTCTTTATTATCTTCAACCACCTAAGCTATCAGTGACTCAAACCTTTGATTAGTTTTACTTTAGGCCTATATAAATGCATGCACAGTGTCCTCTAAATAATTTCTAGGAATGGAAGGTGTGTGATACCAGGGGAATAATAACCTCTAGGATGTGGTGTCTGACTGGGTTGATGAGACTCATGTTTCCAACTAAAATTCTGGTGATTCCGCCAACCAGGATTATAAATATTTGAATACGGTGTATAAGATTTCTTGTACATCCCTAAGGTATTACATTGTTCCTCATATATTTCCCACATCTCACCGTATAAAGGACACTCTTGGGTTGGATGGTCAATCCTCTTACACATAAAACATACCCCTTAGGATTCTAACTAGGCTACCGCATGCATAGTTTTGCTATCTTTGGCTTTTGAAGCTCATATCTCTCTAGTTAATAGCTCAACCTATGTTCTAATACTATCTTTTTCCCTAAAATAGAGTATGCCTCCGCTAGAAGGACTGGGACGTGTCCTATCAGTGCTGTCTATGGCATTAGGTCCAGTCCAAGTGTGAGATTTATCAGCTAGGTCATTTAAGTACTCAAGTGCCTCATCAGGATCCTTTCGTATAAACTCACCATTGCACATTGTCTCAACATATTGGCACTGTCTAGGGGTTAGACCGTCATAAAAATAACTTACTAAAAGCCAACTCTCATACCCAAGGTGAGGACAACTAGCTCACATTTCTTTAAACCTCTCCCAAGTTTGATAAAGGGTTTCACTGTCTTTCTTAGAGAAGGTAGAGATTTTTCTTTTCAAGGCATTAGTCTTATGGTGTGGGAAGTATTTAATAAAGAATGCATGTATCATCTCAACCCATTATCCTATCGAACGAGATTTTAAAGAGTACAGTCAGTTTTTAGCTCTATCCTTAAAGGTAAAAGGGAAGAACTTAAGTCTAATTGTGTCTGTAGTCCCAAATCGGTCATGGAAGGTTGTTACAACCTCTTCAAATTTCCTAATATGCACATACGGGTTCTCATTCTCCAAACCATGAAAGGTTGGGAGATATTATATCATTCCAGTTTTAAAGTCTATATGTGGTCCATTATGGGGAAACATTATGCATGATGGTGTAGATGTGCGAGTGGGATGAAGGTACTCCTCAAGAGTCCTAAGGGATGGTCTCTCATAGTCACTCATATTGTGTGTGCTCGATGTAGATGGTGTCGCAAAAAAATTGTCAAATAAATTTTCTGAGTGTGAATCGTCATCTTTAGTTCTAACAAATCTACCAAACTGATCCCTAAGTCTAGGCATGCACTTAACACAATTAAAATAAGAAACAGAAATAAAAGAATTGAAACAAAAAATTTAAATCTAAACTAAAACTAAAACTAAAATAAAATAAATAAAAATAAAGATAGAACGAAGTTACCGCTTTATTGTTGACTAAGCAAATCTGCTCATTTTGCTTGTAAACTGCCTCCCCGGCAACGATGTCAAAATTTAATTACGCCCAAAATGTACTTGCGGTTATCGCAGTATAGTTGGGGTGTCGATTCCTCAGAGAGATGGTTACAAGGAACTAATTCACTTAAAGAAAACATTAGCAATAACTTGATTAAATATATGGATTGAGTTTGTAATCTAAAATAAAACTATGAGAATTACTTAAGAGTTATCAGTAGAGAAAAGCAGCAAAACATCGGGAATCTCTCTTGTATCAAATTCATTTATTCAGTAATTTATTTCTTTTATTACTCAATCGAAGGTTTCACATCCCAAACCAACAATCGGAAGATATTTCAATTCAAAACATATTAAATTCTAAGGTAATCGATGAATTGTTTTCTTTATTTTAACAGCACAGAATGTTATCGTTATAACCTATCTAACGTCGATAATATACCTTCATGCAATACTGCAGTAGAAGATCAACTCATAAAACAACATTATCAATCACAACTGGGTTCCCAATCACACATAGAGGATATATGACTATTCATATATGCAAGTAGGTAAAACACAATATCTGGATTCATAATCGAAAGATAATAAAGTGTGTGCCGCGTCGCCAGTGTAATTTTCTGGTGCTGTGTGTTCTGCGTCTCTGCTTTTTCCTCGTGCTTCTGATATGTCTGTAAGGTCCCGGTGTTGGATTTTCTACGGTCCCGAGGATCGAATAACAAGCATAAAACACATGTGAATACAATCAATGAAGTTGCAGAATACTTACATCGATCGGTTGAGGCGATGCGGTGAAGAAAAAAATCATTTTATGCCCTCCTACAGCTCACGGCAGTCCACTGTTGTGTGTCCTCCATGATTCGGCCATCATCAAGAATCCAAGCTCCAAGCTTTCGAATGGTATTCCAAACCCACGGGTGGGTTTTCCCAACACCTTAGGATGACTCTTTATGTGCTAGCATTGGAGAAAATTGCAATAAAATTCTCCTATTCATCTCCTTCAAGCTCACGGCATTGCCAAAAAAATGAGAGAGATGAAAATGGCCCTAGGCTGAAATTGAGAGAGAGATGAGTGAGAGAGAGAAAATGTGTATTAGATAATTAATTTCCAAAACAAATTAAACATATACCATTTTTCATTTACAAAAAGTCAAAGGCAAAAAACAATTAAATGTCTTCCAACTACCACATCACTATTCACATCATTCAATCAAGTTGTCAAGTCACATCACTCAAAGTGACAAGTTGTCAAGTCACATCACTCAAAGTGACAAGTGATTTGACGCTTGAAGTGACTAGTTTTTTTTACGCTTGATGTGACTAATGATTTAACGCTTGATGTGACTTGCGTGCCTCACTCAAATTCGAAATGTGAATGCGCTCGCAAACACTCCCGGGCTCGGGTTTGCTAATTCCAAATTAACGAATTTTCCGTTGCGACGTAATTAAATGATTATGCCTAGCGAAATCACTATTCACATCACTAACGAATTAATTCTAAATTAACTCGTTCGCCTGAATTAAAATCTAATTTTTATTCCGCTTCAAAATCCAATTTCAAAGGTCATCTATAACTTTTGGCCAAGCCTTGGCCTTCTATAATATCAAAGTAAGATGTGCCTTGCGCTTCTTGCCTTTTTGCAAACTTTGGCTTTTGGCTCCTTGAGCATAACCATTAACTCTCCAAGAGTTTACTATTGCAATTAATGCTTCTAATACCTAAGAATTGATCTATGAAGATCCTTCAATTTCATTATCATACTTTAAGGATCTAATCCTTTGTTCTGATTAAGAAATTAAGGAGTCATTACGGAAAGCTTAATGGATTAAGCACTAAAGTTATCATCACATGAATCTTCCAAAGATCATGCTCTATATTCGCTTAACTCCGGGCTTAGGCCTAATATGTTATTTTATCAAATAAAGTAACTTCTTAGTTTCCAGGACCATCCTGAAATTCTATTCCCAATTTGAAAATTAAAGTCGTTTAAACACATTTTCCCTAGGATTATATTTTAAACACTAATCTTTCAATTTTATCTTTATTCTAATAGTCCAACTATTTAATCAACGATATCAGGTACTAATTAATATAATGATTACTATAGTCCAACTATATAATCAACTATACCTTTTAATTTGTTAAAATTCAATTATATTGATTTCTATAATCCAATTATAAAATCAACTATAAATTGAAATATTTTTAATACAGTCCAACTGTTAAATTAAAACAACGATTAAATATTAGTCCAACTAACATTTAATTTATTTGACAAATGATATTTGATTGAGCGTGTATGGCAAGTAACTAAACGAATATTGCAAATCTAATACTTGCCTCCCACTATTTTTCGGCGAGCCTCTAACCCTCTTTCGAGTACTCGGGAAACCGTGTTTCTTAGTGGGCTAGAATCCCGTTAAATAACATACAATCTTGACTTTGGCCAACAAATTGTATGATACTTAACTAGGTAGATCTCTAAGATTAATTGGATCTCATCCAATTCCTAGATCCAGTAGGTGGACATCCAAGTCCGAAACATATATCTTATATATGCCAATATATCCAATATATTCCCTAACCTTTTTCCTCTGAATCAACTAAGCCTTGGCTTTGGCACAACAAACTTAGTGATCCCAGTTAAGCGGAACCCATTGACCATGGAAAACTTCGTAATCAATGTCGATGGACAAGAAGTGATCTTGACTTTGGCCAACAAATCACGACTTGGAAAAAACACCAATATGGAACAAAGCTCTCGTGATTCAAACACTTCCTCGTTGGACAAAGGTCTTGACTATGGCCAACAAACCAATGTCAATCTCGGATCTTGAGTAAAAATCACTCAATGGATGGAAAAACGCTTAATATTGTGTGAGGGTTTTTCGTGTGCAAATTGGCAACCAATTTATTATCTTTGTTAAGGTCTCATCATCATACACCCTTAAACATGCATTCTAAATACATAATAAAGTGCATATAAATAAAATAATAATGATATGCGGATAGATACTTAACACATTGATCCTAGATCAAATCTCTCCATTTCCTCTCTCCCGCTAGCTCAAGTATTTACTTCTACCCGTTACTCTACACTTCTAAAGAAACCTCATTTACATTGAGGGGAATAGGTCAGAAGAGAAATACAATGAGAAATGAGGTAATAGGCTGGACACGCAGGTCTAATTAATAAATTCCAAATTTATTACAACAATTTCTAAAATTGCCCCACCCATCTAATATCCATCTGATATACATTATTCATGCATCGCAACCATGTATTCACACAAGCATGTTATCAATCAATCTAATCAAATTAATTAATATGATAATTAATGATCATCCAATGTTCAAACAACGATTTGATTTTGCGCGAGTCAAACTCGTTTTGCGAATAAGTACTCAAAGTACGAATTCTTGAATTAAATTAAACTACAACATTAAATCCAATTTAATATGTATTGAATACTAATTCATTTATTTAATTCCAAATTAAATAACTACACTTTATAATGAACTTTTACGACTTAAATTCCAAATTTAATCGTTACGGGTCTCAAAACCCGATTAACATCCAATGTCGTTTAATTAACGTCCAATGGGCTTTCAATTAATTTCTTAAGGCGTGGGCTTCGGCAACCAAAGCCCAATCAAGGAATAACCCCACAAGCCTAAAAATCAATTTCGGCCCATTAGGCCCAATTAAACTTTAAAGGCCCAATAGTCGCATTTGGACTTTATGGAAATGGTTTTGGGCTCAATTGGATCCAACCAATTTAGCCTAAACCTAACTTGGTACAACCAAGCCCATTAAAGCCCAATAACAACTTTCAAACCCAATTTCTAAAATTGGCCCAATTAATTAAATCACAAAAATCCAATTTCACAATTTAATTAACCTAAGTGTAATGCCATAATTAATCATACAAATTAACATTTCTAAAACATCAATTTACACAATTAATTATGCTCATTTTCATCATCACATGTGCAACACATCTTGATCAAAAATCAAACCCATTTCATGATTTTCATGTCTCGGCCATTAGGGTTTATTTATGTCCGATTCGAATTCAATCCAACTAAATCCAATTCAACATTTCCCGAATGATTCTAATTCATCCAATGAGTCAAAAATCAAAAAAATCACCAAGACAATTAGGGCATCTAGATTCGGCTAAGCCAAAGAATTTGGGGAAAAATGTTTCAAACATAATTTCATGAAATTGATCCAATCAATCTTCAATTAAACATGATTTAAGCATACTTAATCAAAAAATTAAACCAAATCATGCTCAAAATCAATTTACCCAATTTTAAGCCCTAAATCAAAGTTTCATGCTTTTACTCCCTCTGATACCATTGTTGGATTTTCTACGGTCCCGAGGATCGAATAACAAGCATAAAACACATGTGAATACAATCAACGAAGTTGCGGAATACTTACATCGATCGGTTGAGGCGATGCGGTGAAGAACAAAATCATTTTTTGCCCTCCTACAACTCACGGCAGTCCACTGTTATGTGTCCTCCATGATTCGGACATCTTCAAGAATCCAAGCTCCAAGCTTTCGAATGGTATTCCAAACCCACGGGTGGGTTTCCCTAACACCTTAGGATGACTCTTTATGTGCTAGCATTGGAGAAAATTGCAACAAAATTCTCCTATTCATCTCCTTCAAGCTCACGGCATTGCCAAAAAAATGAGAGAGATGAAAATGGCCCTAGGCCGAAATTGAGAGAGAGATGAGTGAGAGATAAAAATGTGTATTAGATAATTAATTTCCAAAACAAATTAAACATATACCATTTTTCATTTACAAAAAGTCAAAGGCAAAAAACAATTAAATGTCTTCCAACTACCACATCACTATTCACATCATTCAATCAAGTTGTCAAGTCACATCACTCAAAGTGACAAGTTGTCAAGTCACATCACTCAAAGTGACAAGTGATTTGACGCTTGAAGTGACTAGTTTTTTTACGCTTGATGTGACTAATAATTTGACGCTTGATGTGATTTGTATGCCGCACTCGAATTCGAAATGCGAATGCGCTCGCAAACACTCCCGGGCTCGGGTTCGCTAATTCCAAATTAACGAATTTTCCGTTGCGACGTAATTAAATGATTATGCCTAGCGAAATCACTATTCACATCGCTAATGAATTAATTCTAAATTAACTCGTTCGCCCGAATTAAAATCTAATTTTTATTCCGCGTCAAAATCCAATTTCGTTTAATATATCGAATATATTAATTTATCGATTAATTCTAATTAATCGTTTTCTCTCTTTAAATGATATTTTATCCTAGATAAAATATCTTCGTAATTAATCCCAGATTAATTTTCTCTCTCTACTAATTAATCCCAGATTAATAAAGTGCGAGTTATATGTCATCGGTGAATCTTCGGGAAACGACCAATGAGATCTCCGGATATATTGGCAGTAAATCCGGTCGTTAGACTATCCGAACACGTAAGTACCTAGTGCTACGTTTTTACCGATTTACAAGACAAGATTGGCTTCTAGCAAAGCACCATGCCTACCCAATTCTCCAGAAACATGCTTACAAGAATAAGCGATCTATATCAGGCGTAGTATACGTAGTATCGTGTATGTCGATCCAGTATCGAATATCAAGTGCTAGGCCTGGGGCTGGAATTGTGTCTGCCCCGTACGAAGCACATGTTGGATGTCTGGTAACTAGTCTCTATAATCGGATATACATGACCTAATTATAATATCCCGATGATTACAGTACTTAAGAGTACTAGTACCGTATCCTACGTGACATCATCTCCACTATGACTGGAGTGATACTTCCATCTTGACATCACACCCAATACACTACGATTCTCGATATACCCAGAAGAGGCGTACACAGAACTGGTTAAAGCCCTGGACGACCAAAACCAAAGCATATTGATTGTCGCAAGTATTAGCGGTGCAAGTCTCAGGTTAAGACCAAATACACCTACCCTGATTTCGGACTTCCATAGACACATAGTCATACTACCAATGGAATTCGAGGGGGTCTATCCAGAGCGAAGCTATTTTCCGTACCATCGGTAAAACACAACCTCTTATTACATTTGCATGAGTATCCAATACCCAAATATATGATAACTATGCATGTTATGCCCTCATAATGCGCACAAGTGTAATACTAGTCTTTTACGCATTTATCGATGTCCAATCTCGATAATACTCTGACTATGGATATTTAATGATTAATCTTTCGTGGACTGATATTCTCTCATATCATCTCAATCCATGAACTAATCATATGGACCTCCTATCATTTATACATATAGGTGATCTAATCACAAATGATAAGAGAGCAATCTCATTTGCCACATAGTTAATTTGTACAACAACACCATGATCTGTACAAATAGTGACGCTATGTGTCATAACTGTCCAACACCCGAAATATGTGCAATTACTCCAAGATTCATGTTCCATTGCCTCCTAATAATAAGACATAAAATAAATTATAATTAAGATCAAATACATGATAATCAAGCCGAATTAGTGATGTTCAAATTACACTTTCACGTACTTATCATTGCACTATTTATTCCACTGATAACAAGAGCACCTTTTTATCTATCGCACTGCCTTGTTTAACAACATTTGTCACACTACTTATTGCAATGATATCACAAAGTGAATATTTATTTGTCGCATAGATTAGACAATGTGACACTAGATGTGTAACATTGATTGGCTCTTTCTATAACATGAATGAAATGATGTATTTTTTTAGATATATCAACACACTTATGGTCTTTGGTGATACCAGTAGTGGATCGTTCCAAGATCGTGTGACAAATATGATCAAAATAAAAAGAGTATTTGATATGCTCAGGAATAAATTGACCGAGACACAACTGTAATTGATCAATGAATCAATTTCGGACATTTTCTAGACATGAATTTCGAGTTTAGCGGAATGATAATGCACAATGTGATAATTAACAGAGTTATCCAGTCACAAAATACTGAAGAAAACCTACTTTGGTTTTCAGATTGGAGATGAGTTCATTTATTTTTCAATCCATGAATGGGCTTGAGTAACTGGACTTATGTGTGGTGTAGACCTCATGAGTGTGTGCAATACTTACATCCTGCGTGGCTAGATATCTCTGTCATTGATCCCGAGCCAAGTTGTGGGATATACATATCATGATAGAGTAGTTAGACTTCTCGTCAATACCCGATGGGGATGCACTGATGATAGCTTTATACTATTTTCCTAATAGTATATTGATGGCTCGGTCCAAGGCAAGGCCAGTTGATTATGGCTTGATGAAGTTGATGTTGGAGTTTGTACTCATCGCGTTAATTTTCTATTGTATTTCCTTGTAATACATGTATACATATATTTTATTATAAATAAAATAAATAGTTTCACCTATATATTTTCTTTTATATATGGTAATGACGTAAAAAAACCTTATAATGATTAGTAATGATATAGTTGCAAAAGCGTCATAACTGACATTGAGTTATACCATAATGATATCATTCTTATGTTGGAGTTGGTGCTTGAAGCGTCAATCTGAATAATGTATTGTACATTATATTTCATTATTTATTAAAAAAATAACTACATTTTCATTTCAACTTTATTAATGGTAATTTATGTCATAATATATATCAATGAGATGTATAAATATACTGAGAATGACATCGACTTTAGAATAGTCATGTAGTAATATTGGACACTGGGTGGTCCCACATTTGGATAGTATTATTATTATAAATTATTCTTAAAATAAATATTTCTAGTCGTTGTTTTGGAATATGGTCGAATCCAATATACAATGGAAGCTCGCATAGACATATGGACATTCGTTAGAGCAAATATCGAATGAGTCACCGGTGATTCATAATAGTTGGAAGTACACACCACCGTCAATTTGACTCATTTTTAATGGATTTTATCAAAATGGATCAAATTGATTATCCAAATTTTTTCTATACAAAATCTTAATTTATCTCAATTAGCCCTTAAGGAAATCAATAGAAAAGAATAAAATTTAATTAGTTTTGAACAAGTAAAATGATGAATAATTTGAAAAATAATATAATTTATTAAAAATTGAAAATACTTCAAAAGATAAATTAGAGGGTAATTAAATTTGTTGGAGGTAAAAATTGTCGAGTTGTTAAAATTATTCGAAAAAATTGGAGGGTATTTAAATTTGGTAGGGGGGAATTTTGATTATGATAATGCAAACATATTTTTATTTAAAAAATCTTTTGAAATTAAGTTTAATTTTAGGATAATCAAATAAGTATTTAAAGAGTAAATTTAATAGAGTATTTTGGAGTTTCTCTAAGTTATAGATAATCAAATAAGTATTTAAAGAGTAAATTTAATAGAGTATTTTGGAGTTTCTCTAAGTTATACGAATCAATTCATGTCTGATGGCTTTAGACCAAACCAAGTGTCAATCAACACTTTCCAACACTTATTCTTGAGATTCAAAAAGAGATTGAGAAATGCAAGTTTACTAGTTAATTGATCTTTAGAGTACAATATTTTCGCTTTACATCACCTAATTTTGTTCCAGGCAAAACAACAACGCTTGCTGCAATGGCAAACTTAAATGACAAAGAAGAACCCAACCATTCAACAACTCCTCTACTGTCATCTCCTAACCACGGCAGAAACTTCTCTGAGAATTTCTCCTCACTCAAGGCAAACACTTGCTGAAAACTCAATTTGTTCTTCAACACCCTCCTGGAATCACTCGATATTCCAACCTGTACATCAAGATTCCTCTTCAGAAGAAGAACACGAGCTCTGGTTTTTGTAAGCTTGCAACAACTCCTCTGCATAATCTCCAAACCTCAGCACAAACTTCTTCAAGAAATCCTTCTCACTCAAAAACAGCATTGAAGGAAAACTACATTCCTTCTTCAAAAACTTCTTCGATGTAACAATTTGAAAAACCCTGTATCTAGGGATCACACGATTTTCAATACTCAACGTTAAATAAACCGGAGTACGAACCAACACAGCCTTTTCAAATTCAACCTTTTTCAAAAAGAAATCAAATCCCGACTTTAACTTCTCCTCGGACAAACAAAGCAATCCAGGTGCACTCCTAATCATTGCTAGGAACTCCTCTTTTGAGAACCCACAACTCCTAAAAAATTCCAATTTTCTATCAAATGTCTCCTCACTCAAGCAGCTAAGTGAATGCAATCCATAAACAAACATCCTCGAGTAAGTCGAAAATCCAATATCTAAAGCCCGCGAAACAAGTTCTCTAAGTTTGAATCCTTCGCAACAAAATAGCCTAGGGTTCTTCACTAATAACATTGACAGCTGAGAGCCAACAATGCCACAACTCTTCAAATATTCAATGTTTCTTAACAACCCTGATTTCTCGGGGTCCCACGTAAGAATCCTAATGTTCCTACTAACAACGCG
Organism: Zanthoxylum bungeanum; assembly: GCA_019454045.1. Lineage (NCBI taxonomy): Eukaryota > Viridiplantae > Streptophyta > Magnoliopsida > Sapindales > Rutaceae > Zanthoxylum > Zanthoxylum bungeanum. The sequence goes on along the minus strand of SKCR01037819.1, from coordinate 13,564 downwards.
AACGAAATCTTCATTATTAGAATCATCCACTAACATTTTCTTAAGAATTTCAACACATGGAATCAATTTTTTCTCTAAACTAACACATAAAAGCAATGGATTTTTGGAAATAAACTTACCCAAATCAGAACCCACAAGACCCAGATGTTGAAAAAATTCAATCTTTGGTTTTAGAGTTTTGTCCACATGAGAGAATAGAATTCCGGGCTTTGCGGAAACAATCAATTGAATGTGGGTATCGGAGAATCCAGCATTGTGGAAAAATTGACGTACAGTTCGTGGTCTTTCAAGGGATTTAATGGGAGACAATTTGTTTGAGATCACAAGGGCTCGTGATTTGGGAATATTTAGGGTTTCAATTAAGTAATTGAATAGGAATGTATTTGTATTTGGGGCCTCCGAAAGAGAAGAGAAAAATGAGAAAAGGGATTTGATAGCAAAGTTGTGGGAATTTGGAAAGGAATTGAGTCTCTGCATTTTGGGATTGTCTGCGAGAGGAGAGAGGGTTCAGGGTTTTAGGGTTTAAACAAGCAAAGAGATTAGTGTTTTTTTTTTTAAAAACTTTTTTTTTTCCTATTTTTATTTTTAAGGAAAAATTCTCTCGATTCTTAATATTTAATGGTATAAATTTATTCATCAATTTCTCAAATTTATTCATCCTTTTATCATTCCGGCTACAAAATATAAGAACCGAATTTAAATAGTCCGATTTCGATTCTGTCACGGACAGAGTCAGAACGGTACTAGAACCTATTTTAAGAATCTAATTTAAAACCAATTGTGGAACCAATTATAAAACCTAATTTAAATACAATTTCATAACCAATTTTAAAACCCAATTGAAACTCAATTTCATAACCAAAGTTTTAAAACTCAATTTAAACCTAATTTCAAAAACCAAATTAAAGCTCAATATAAACCCAATTTCATAACTAATTTTAAAACTCAATTTAAACTTAATTTCATAATCTAAATTAAAATCCAATTTAAACCCAATGTCATTCAATTAAAATCCAATTTCATAACCCAATTAAAACCCAGACATTTCTAACAAGAATAATATGTATTTAGTCAAAAATGGTATGCAATATGCATTTTTTTATTATTTTATTTCTGTATATACAGTTGTCAAGAATATTATGTAATATTCAAGTGTGAGAAATAATGTATTTTCAAAGTTTGATAATAATAAATAAATAGGGTAAATCATAACCGGACCGAAATCGGATCGGAACCGAATTGGAACCAATTAATAGGGTATCATATTTAACTGGGTAGGTTACGATTCCACTTACTTTGGAACCGATTTTTTCTGGATCCGATTCCACGCGAAATCGAAACAAAAACCGATTTTTCTCACCCCTTATATTTTGTATGGATTTCCAATACTATTAATTAGATTTGCTTAAGACTGACAAAAAATCGACATCAATAGATTTCGATGGAAAATCATTATGATGTGGAATTGTGAGTTTCTACATTTTAGGAGTATTCGAAGAAATCTCCAAATTCTTAGTGTTTATTATGAGTTTATTTCAATGAAAATTATCTAAATTTTGCAACAAAATTAAGGGCATTTTTCTCAATTATCCATTATTATATATATATATATATATATATATATATATATATATATATATATATATATATATTCTAAACATAATAATAATAATAGATCAAAATATCATCAAAATAATTTTCTCTTCATTTTCACTCACATTTACCAAATCCAAAATGCTCTAAAAATACTCTAAAAATAAATATATCCCTCATTTCTCTTGAGATTGACCATACCATGAGAAAGCACAAGAAAACCAAATCTCTTTTTCAGAAAAGCAAGTAAATTTTCTTATTGTATTTTAATGTATTTCAACATGAAATGCTTGTTATTTCGTTGTTGTTCTTCAAAAATTTAGTTCAATTTTAGTGTTTTGTCGTTATTTTATCACACGCTCGTTACTTTTTTGATAAAATGTCGCAGAATAGATGTCTAACATACTCGAATGAACAAATCTTGTTTGTAATGCGACAATATATATTTTACTACTGTCGCATTATTCTATCATCAGAGGGATAATCTATCGCAGTGATGATAATGTAGTGCAATAGTAGTGTTACTGATGTTGTCACACTATATATTGCACCGATGGCAACAGCACCTCTTTGTTTGTCACACTACCTTGTGTAACAACATTTCTCACACTACTTATTGCACTGATAACACAAAGCGATTATTTATGTGTTGCTCAGATTAGACAACGCGACACTAGATGTGTAACATTGACTGCGCAATACTTACATCCTGCGTGGCCAGATTTCTCTGTCATTGATCCCGAGCCAAGTTGCGGGATATAGATATCATAATAGAGCAGTTGGACTTCTCGTCGATACCTTATGGGGATGCACTGATGATAGCTTTATACAATTTTGCTAATAGTATATTGATGGCTCGGCCCGAAACAAGGCCAATTGATTATGGCTTGATGAAGTTGAAGTTGGAGTTGGTACTCATCGCGCTAATTTCCTGTTATATTCCTTGTAATACATATATATATATATATATATTATATATATATATATTTTCTTTTATATATGGTAAAGATGTAAATAACCTTATAATGATTAGTAATGACATAGTTGTAAAAGTGTCACAACTGATATTGAGTTGTACCATAATTGTATCATTCTTATGTTGGAGTTAGTGCTTGAAACGTCAATCCGAATAATGTATTATACATTATATTTCCTTATTTATTAATAAAATAACTATATTTTCATTTCAACTTTGTTAATAGTGATTTATGTCATAACATAATAATGATATATATAAATATACTGAGAATGACATTGACTTTAGAATAATCATATAATAATATTGAACACTAGGTGGTGCGGACAAAGGGATAATATTACAATTATAAATTATTCTTAAAATAATATTCTTAGCCGTTGGTTTGAAATACGGTCGAATTCTTATAACCTAGATATTTTGATTAAGATGATGTGAACATATTTTTATTTAAAAAGACTTTTAAAATTAAGTTTATTCTTAGAATAACCAAATAAGTATTTGAAGAGTAAATTTAGTAGAGTCTTTACGGAGTTTTTCAAAGTTATACAAATCAATTCATGGCCGATGGCTTTAGACCAAACCAAGTTTCAGAGAAGGAAGACACAAATGCCAAAATTGAAATTTTAATTGGGGAAACAAATAACCTGCAAATTTGTATCAATCAACACTTTCCAACTTTATTCTTGAGATTTATGAAGAGTTTGAGAAATGCAAGGGTTATAGTTAATTGATCTTTAGAGTACAATATTTTCCCTTTACATCACCTAATTTTGTTCCAGGCAAAACAACAACGCTTGTTGCAATGGCAAACTTAAATGACAAAGAAGAACCCAACCATTCAACAACTCCTCTACTGTCATCTCCTAACCACGGCAGAAACTTCTCTGAGAATTTCTCCTCACTCAAGGCAAACACTTGCCGAAAACTCAATTCTTTCTTCAACAACCTCCTCGAAACAACAATTTGAAAACTCCTACATCAAGGAATCACTTGATATTCCAATCTATACATCAAGATTCCTGTTCAGAAGAAGAACATGAGCTCTGGTTTTTGTAAGCTTGCAACAACTCCTCTGCATAATCTCCAAACCTCAGCACAAACTTCTTCAAGAAATCCTTCTCACTCAAAGACAGCATTGAAGGAAAACTACATTCCTTCTTCAACAACCTCCTCGATGTAACAATTTGAAAAACCCTATATCTAGGAATCACTCGATTTTCAATACTATACGTTAAATAAACCGGATTACGAACCAGCACAGCCTTTTCAAATTGCAGCTTTTTCATAAAGAAATCAAATCCCGACTCCAACCTCTCCTCGGACAAACGAAGCAATCCAGGTGCACTCCTAATCATTGCTAGGAACTCCTCTTTTGAGAACCCACAACTCCTAAAAAATTCCAATTTTCTATCAAATGTCTCCTCACTCAAGCAGCTAAGTGAATGCAATCCATAAACAAACATCCTCGAGTAAGTCGAAAATCCAATATCTAAAGCCCGTGAAACAAGTTCTCTAAGTTTAAATTCTTCCAAACAAAATAGCCTAGGTTTCCTCACTAATAACATTGACAGCTGAGAGCCAACAATACCACAACTCTTCAAGTATTCAATATTTCTTAACAACCCCGATTTCTCGGGGTCCCTCGTAAGAATCCAAATGCATCTACTAACAACACGAACGAAATCTTCATTATTAGTATCATCCACTAACATTTTCTTAACAATTTCAACACATGGAATCAATTTTTTCTCTAAACTAACACATAAAATCGCTGGATTTTTGGAAATAAACTTACCCAAATCAGAACCCACAAGACCCATATGTTGAAAAAATTCAATCTTTGGTTTTAGGGTTCTGTCCACATGAGAGAATAGAATTCGGGGCTTGGCGGAAACAATCAATTGAATGTGGGTATCGGAGAATCCAGCATTGTGGAAAAATTGACGTACAGTTCGTGGTCTTTCAAGGGATTTAATGGGAGACAATTTGTTTGAAATCACAAGGGCTCGTGATTTGGGAATATTTAGGGTTTCAATTAAGTAATTGAATAGGAATGTATTTGTATTTGGGGCCTCCGAAAGAGAAGAGAAAAATGAGAAAAGGGATTTGATAGCAAAGTTGTGGGAATTTGGAAAGGAATTGAGTCTCTGCATTTTGGGATTGTCTGCGAGAGGAGAGAGGGTTCAGGGTTTTAGGGTTTAAACGACCAAAAGAGATGAGTGTTTTTTTTTTCTTTTTACTTTTTTTTTCTATAATTATTTTTAACTCTCGATTCTTAATATTTAATGATATAAATTTAATCATCAGTTTCTCAAATTTATTCATCTATTTTCTCATTCTGGTTCCAAAATTAAAGAACCGAATTTAAACGATTCGGTTCTGGTTCTGTCATGGACGAAATCAGAATCGAACCGGAACCAGATCGGGATCGAATTGGAACCGATTAATAGGGTATCATATTTAATTGGATAAGTTACGGTTCCACTTAGTTAGGAACCGATTTTTTCTGAGTAGATTCTGATTCCACGCGGAAACGAAACCGAAATCGATTTTACTAACCCATAAATTTTGTCTTGATTTCCAATACTATAAAGACTAACAAACTAATCGACATCACTAGATTTTGATGGATAAAAGATTGTAGTGAGGAATTGAATTGAGTTTCTACATTTTATGAGTGTTTGAAGAAATTTCTAAAATCTTAGTGCTGAGTTTATTTCAAAGGAAATTATCTAAATTATACAACCAAAAACAAAAAATTAAGGGCACTTTTCTCAATTATACATTTTTATATATATTTTAACCAATAATAATAAAAAGAGATCGAAATATCCTCAAAATAATTTTATTTCTCCATTTTCACTCACAGTTACCAAATCCAAAATACTCTAAAAATAATTTTATCTCTCATTTCTCTTGAAACTGACCATACCTTAAGAAATGATAAGAAAATCAAATCTCTTTTTCAAAAAAACAAGTAAATTTTCTTAATGTATTTTAATATACTTCAGACATGAAATGCTTGTTATTTTGTTGTTGTTCTTCGAAAGTTTAGTTCAATTTTAGTTTTTGCTATTATTTTGTCATGCGTTCATTAGTTGTTTGATTAAATACCTCTAGAATAGATTTATAACATACTCAAATAAACAAATAATGTTTCCAGTGCGACAATATCTATGTTACTACTGTCGCATTATACAATCATCACTGGGATAATTTTTATCACAATTGACATTGAGTTATATCATAATTGTATCATTCTTAAATTTTTTTGGTTTGAGTTATACCATAATGGTTCACAATTGACATATATTTTATTATGAATAAAAAAAATTTGATGAATTAATTATTTCGAAATATAAATATTTATTTTTTTATGTCCAAAAAATTATCATATATATAACGTTTCAATAAAACAAAAATAATAAACAAATGAAATAATAGTAAAAATAATAATTTTTTAAAAAAATTATAAAAATATTATAGTGTCGGGTCGGGTCGGGTTTTAATATCAAACTCGTTACTCAACCCGCAAATTTCGGGTCGGGTCGGGTGGAAAAATCATTATTTTTTTAAACTCGTGCGGGTCGGGTCGCGGGTTGACTTGACCCCATGAACACCCCTATTATAAATATACTGAGAATGACATTGACCTTAGAATAGTCATGTAATAATATTGGGCACTGGGTGGTCCCACATTTGTATAGTATTACTATTATAAATTATTCTTAAAATAAATATTCTCAGTCAAATCCAATGTACCATGAGCAATGTAAGCTCGTATAGACATGTGGGTATTCGTTTGAGCAAATATTGAATGACTCACAATTGACTCCTAATAATTGAAAGTACACATCACCGTCAATTTTACTTGTTTTTAATGAATTTTATCAAAATGTATCAAATTAATTATCCAAATACACATAATCATAACTTATCTCAATTTATAGAATAAAATAGCTAGCCATTGAAAAGAATAAAATTTAATTAGTTTTGAACAAGTAAAATGATGAATAATTTGTATAACAAATAATATAATTTTAAAAAAACCAAGAATACTTCAAAAGATAAAATGGAGGGTAATTAAATTTGTTGGAGGTAAAAATTGGAAGATTGTTAAATTTATTGAAAAAAATGGAGGGTACTTAAATTTGGTAGAGTAAAATTTTAATTACGATAATGCGAACATATTTTTATTTAAAAAGTCTTTTACAATTAAGTTTATTTTTAGGATAAATAAATAAGCATTTGAAGAATAAATATAGTAGAGTATTTTGGAGTTTCTCGAAGTTATACAAATAAATTCATGGCCGATGGCTTTAGACCAAACCAAGTGCTATTGACACAAATGCCAAAGTTGAAATTTTAAATCAAATTTGTATCAATCAACACTTTCCAACAATTATTCTTGAGATTTAGAGTAAAATATTTTCCCTTTACATCACCTAATTTTGTTCCAGGCAAAACAACAACGCTTGTTGCAATGGCAAACTTAAATGACAAAGAAGAACCCAACCATTCAACAACTCCTCTACTGTCATCTCCTAACCACGGCAGAAACTTCTCTGAGAATTTCTCCTCACTCAAGGCAAACACTTGCCGAAAACTCAATTCTTTCTTCAACAACCTCCTCGAAACAACAATTTGAAAACTCCTACATCAAGGAATCACTTGATATTCCAATCTATACATCAAGATTCCTGTTCAGAAGAAGAACATGAGCTCTGGTTTTTGTAAGCTTGCAACAACTCCTCTGCATAATCTCCAAACCTCAGCACAAACTTCTTCAAGAAATCCTTCTCACTCAAACACAGCATTGAAGGAAAACTACATTCCTTCTTCAACAACTTCTTCGATGTAACAATTTGAAAAACCCTGTATCTAGGAATCACACGATTTTCAATACTATACGTTAAATAAACCGGATTACGAACCAACACAGCCTTTTCAAATTCAAGCTTTTTCAAAAAGAAATCAAATCCCGACTTTAACCTCTCCTCGGACGAACGAAGCAATCCAGGTGCACGCCTAATCATTGCTAGGAACTCCTCTTTTGAGAACCCACAACTCCTAAAAAATTCCAATTTTCTATCAAATGTCTCCTCACTCAAGCAGCTAAGTGAATGCAATCCATAAACAAACATCCTCGAGTAAGTCGAAAATCCAATATCTAAAGCCCGTGAAACAAGTTCTCTAAGTTTAAATCCTTCGCAACAAAGTAGCCTAGGTTGCCACACTGATAACATTGACAGCTGAGAGCCAACAATACCACAACTCTTCAAATATTCAATGTTTCTTAACAACCCCGATTTCTCGGGGTCCCTCGTAAGAATCCAAATGCATCTACTAACAACACGAACGAAATCTTCATTATTAGTATCATCCACTAATATTTTCTTAAGAATTTCAACACATGGAATCAATTTTTTCTCTAAACTAACACATAAAAGCAATGGATTTTTGGAAATAAACTTACCCAAATCAGAACCCACAAGACCCAGATGTTGAAAAAATTCAATCTTTGGTTTTAGGGTTTTGTCCACATGAGATAATAGAATTCCGGGCTGTGAGGAAACAATCAATTGAATGTGGGTATCGGAGAATCCAGCATTGTGGAAAAATTGACGTACAGTTCGTGGTCTTTCAAGGGATTTAATGGGAGACAATTTGTTTGAGATCACAAGGGCTCGTGATTTGGGAATATTTAGGGTTTCAATTAAATAATTGAATAGGAATGTATTTGTATATGGGGCCTTCGAAAGAGAAGAGAAAAATGAGAAAATGGATTTGATAGCAAAGTTGTGAGGATTTGGAAAGGAATTGAGTCTCTGCATTTTGGGATTGTCTGCGAGCGGAGAGAGGGTTCAGGGTTTTTGGGTTTAAACGAGCAAAAGAGATTCGTGTTTTTTTTTTTTTTTTTTTCTTTATTATTTTAAGGAAAAAATTTACATTATCTAAAAGGAGATTCTTCATGTTATTTCGGGTAGGTTATTTTAAATTTTAAATCATTTTTCTTACATAATCTAAATGATAGTTATTTAATCAAATTAATATTTAATTATATAAATTTATTCATCAATTTCTCAACTTGTCCATATTAAAATATTTTTAGGAGAAAATCTTTGGTGCAACCGTGGTACCACGTCATCCATGCAACAAGCCAATCATCTTTTGCCACGAGTGCTAAAAAGTCAAAAAAAAAACAACTAAAAAATAGGAAGAAAATTAAACATGTTATTTTTTAATTGGTTGGTGGTACCACGTCATCCATACCACTGTTGCACCAAAGAACTAACTGATACCCATTAATTTGGTTTATTTACTTGTGATAAAATACTTGAAAATAATTGGAAAAAAATTTGAAAGTAATTTATCATAAGTGTTTGTACTAATTTCATTTCAGATTATTGTTTTCAAGAGGTGTCTAAAAATCTTAGAGATTGCTATATTTGATTTCTTAACGAACCTTTCTAGATCAATAGATATAAGAATTAATAATAAAACTTAATAAATATTGTAAATTTTGCAAATAATTTATCCCATTTATATGCCACAAGGAACTATGCCTCTCCAGTCACTAAACAAAACGAGAACACAGAATTGGAATCATTTTCAATTGAAGATCAAACTCAAAACACTGTTAAAATAATCAATGGAGGTGTTTCTTTACAAGAAAATTCAGTGAAACAAAGATAATTAGACCTAAATCGGAAGGCCAAACCAATTAATGGAGGGAAAAAAATTAATGAGGGATAAAAGAAACAAGGATTGGGTCAAGGAACAAGTAAAAAAAAAAAGCTAATTCCAAGACGCATGTACAAAATTTCATGCGGATATAGAACAAAGATCATCAAAGATTTGTTTGATGTTAGGCCTTTCATTTACAGAGAGAATGCACCTTAGTGATATAGCTAGCAAATCATCCATTGCTTTCGAGGGTTCTTCCCCGCCGGCAATGTCTCTGTCGATACAGTCCCTTCCACGCCCTTCTTGATCGCAGAGCCGAACCCAGTCGGTGAGATCTACGGCTCCCGAATGGCCGGAAATTATGTCACCAGCACTTCTTCTGGTTAACAGTTCCATTAGGATAACTCCAAGAGCATACACATCAGCCTTGAATGAGGGAGTTGGTTTTGATGCAGTAGCGAGTTCCGGGGCACGGTACCCAAGTGCTCCCAGATTCAGTATCTGCTCAGCAATCCCAGCTGGGGTCATAAGGCGGTGAAGACCGTAATCAGTTAGGCGAACATCATAATCGGGACCTGCCAGGAGTATATTTGTGGGCTTTAGGTTTCCATGTGGCAGGCCTCTATCGTGTAGGTATAACAGACATCGAGCAACATCCACAGCGACTTTTAGTCTTTGAATGAACGACAATGGGGAGTACCTCCGAGGAGTAGTCTCTGCATTGACAAAAATATGGATCAAATACGCAAGAGAAAAGTTCATGTACATTGCAATTCAAATGACTCCTGCAGACACAATGATGAAGCTAGTATAAATCGGCTTAGGAAACACAACAATTCCCAAGAAAACAGAACTACAAGGAAAATTAAACCAATATGGTACAACTCTCTGACTTTATTACATCCTGCAATCTCCCCCATTTGTGCACCGGAGGCTCTGTATGGAAAGGCAAGAAGCTTTATGACATTCACCCTGTGGATTGCGAGGTTCAACAAAACAAAGATCAAACAAAAACTCAATGAACAGCCAATATCCCAACTCTGATTCAAGCCCTTGGTAACAGCATTTGCCAAAGTACTGAAATCCAACATTTATGTAAACCACTTTTGACATGAATGTCATACTACAAAGTAAAAGCAAAACTACACACTATGCAACATCAAATGTGCACTGAGAACAGAAAGCATCTTTAAGGAACCATTCAGAAATTCAAAAAATATTTACCAGGAATATGACAAGCTAACTCCAGAAAGTTAAGTTGGCTGGAATATAATAATTAAAAGAAAATATAAAAATGCGCTTAGAATTCTTACCATATAAATGTAGGGCCAAGCTATCTCCGCGGATATAGTCTGCAAGAAGAAGCCTCTCCTGTTCTCTAGGCCCCCAATAGTATGCTCGCAATGGAACAATATTTGGATGCCTCATAGACCCTATCTTTTTTACTTCCTTAGCAAATTCTTTCTTATGTTTGACAAGTCCTACCCGCAACCATTTCACAGTCAACATATGCCCACTATCCAGAGTCGCTTTATATAAAGTTCCATGGCTACTTCTGCCAAGCACTTCTGCTGGGGCTCGGGATAATTCTTCAGCAGTGAATGCTAGTGAAGCATCCAGGAAGAACAGTTCTCCAGCCAACCGATCTGGTGAGTAGACATCCAACATCACAGGCCGTTCACAGGCCTCAATGAAACGAGGTGAGGAAGATAATGGGGAACCTGGCGAGGACTTTCTACCAGAAGTTGTAGGATTATTATCAAGCAAATCAGGGTTCACAGATGCCGAACTGGCATCCCCTCCCTCAGTTTGCTCAAATATTTCTGTTATAAGCTCCGCCTGCCCCGATAACGATCTCGAATTTGAAGTAAGCAAGTGATCATTTGAAAAGCTCAAGGAAGTTGGAGGGCATTGAACATTTGAGTTGAAATTGAAAAGGGAAGGCCGTGGAAATCTTCCTTCCTTAATCTCTCTCCCAGTAGTTTGGCCACTAAATTTAGTTCTTCCATGGAATTCTTTACGTTGAGCCCTATGGTAAGCCAGTAAAACGAAAACAATCATCACAGCAGCTCCAACTGAGGCAACAATGATTGCTACTCTAATACTGCCTTTTGAACTATGATGTTTCCCTCCAGCAGAATTCTGATCTTCAGCATTATTTTCTGATGATGGCACGCCATCTGGGAAGATTAACAATGCATTTCCAGGACGGAATGAAGACTTGGGGAAGTTTCTTAAATTTTCTGGGATAGGGCCTGATAGATCGTTATATGACACATTAAATTCATTAAGTCTCAATGAAAGCTTATCAGGGATCTTACCCTTGAACTGGTTTCCAGATAAATCAAGGTACTCCAAGGCACCAAGCTTATTCAATTCACTTGGTAGCTTTCCCGATAAGTGATTGTTTGCAAGACTAAGCAATTTCAGCCTCCCCATGTTACCAATGTCTGAGGGCAAGATACCTGTTAAGGAATTACCAGAGAGATCCAGAGACTCCATAGGTGGATAAGAAGGGAGAACTAATAATGCACTTGCATGTGAGCTTCGAAGAGGAATAGGGCCACTAAAAGCATTTCCTGAAAGGTTCAGGTTTGCCAAGGTCATTGAGGAGAAAAAACTATCAGGAATGGGCCCATTAAGTTGATTTGAACTGACATCAACAGTGACCAATCTTGGAGAGGTCTCCAGTAGAGAAGGCAAGGTGCCTGCTACAGAATTATTCCTGAGATTGAATGTAATTAATCGATCAAACTGAGAAGTCAAGTTTGGTAAGCTTCCAGACAAATTATTGGAACTTAAATCAAGAATCTCCAAATTGGCTTCCCAATTCTGCATTATGGAGATGTCACCAGAGATCATATTTCTGCTCAAATCCAACATTACACAGCTTTTCAAAGACGCGGGCAAAGTGCCTGACAAACTATTTGATGAGAGATTCAAAAAACTTAACGCTGTGGAGTTAATTCCATGAATTGAACCTGTACACATGGCTTGAGTACATTAGATACTTAGATCAAGCATGAATTCAATGCTATCATAGAATTATAAATGGACATAGGAACATAAAACTCACATCATAACAAACAATACTGTTAATCCTTATCCCTACAAGCAGCACATGGCAAATGAGAATACATAAACAAACTACATATTTTCTATGCAAATTACCAAGATAAGGAGATGCAACTTGTACGAGGATTAAATTATTTTAGCATTAACAAAAACAATTATTAAAATGATATTTTAAATAAGACTAGTATAGACATACCAGACAGAAAATCTACAGTAAACTTAGTTAAGAAGCTCCCAAAAATAGAACATAGAAATACCAATGATCAATCAAAATATAGATTAGCATTAATCTGCTTTTAGACAACATGAAAGATGGCTAAATATTAAATTATTCTGCTAGTAAAGGGAAAAACTGAAGGATAAAAGAGCAAACTCAAGATCAACATAATTCACAAACATTTCTTCTGTTCATGATGGTCATAGAGTTTATTGCGCAATTAAATCTGCTGTTCAAAACCACTAAAATTTAGATCAGAATTCTTCACTTCCCGATGCGATGAACGGCCTAATGTTTCTAACAAATCTACATTGCAGTTAATGGTCATCCTATGGGTACAACAAAATACATACATTGAGTGAAGAGAATTAGAGGCCTCCCATAAGAATAACTGAAATTTAATATCAATGATCCACCTTTTCAAGGACCAGGCTGACAAGATTCTGAGATCTTCTCCAAGTAATATGGGATTCATTGTATTTGATTTCTTTTAGACTGCCAAGTCGTTCACAGGCCTCCGGAGGGAGATTTTTGCCATACAATACAACAGGGAATAAGAACAGGAACATAGTTAGCCTTGAGGTTCAAAGCTCACAACTAAATTTCTATTTGATACAATTGGAGAATCTGCCAGGATACCGGGACAGATTTAGCTACTCTATCTTGATCAATCACAGATACTAAGTCAACTCCGAGAACAATACACTATAGTTGCTGGGCTGGCTGCTGGCCTGTCAAAGATTGCTTTTGTGAAATACATATGGTTTAGTTTCTTTCCGGTTTGTTATACACTTCAAATTTCCAAACTATTCTATAATTATCGGATCATCTACATACTCCAAAGTAACGTTATGTAGCTATATTTTGGTCAGGTTTTCTGGTGGTTCCTCTACTAGAATAGGTCACTTTTCCCCTTTATGAAAAACTTCCTCTGCACCTTTTTGAATTAATTTGATGATGGGGAGTGAGACAGATTACAAGCAAGATAAATGTCAGCATTCAGAAAGTTGATG
>SKCR01037818.1:0-68083 GCA_019454045.1 Zanthoxylum bungeanum | reverse complement strand
ATATGAGTTTCATATATTGTGCTGTCGTTGAGTTGGTTTGAATTTTATATGCAAATTTTTTAAAATAAGGTTGTTATAAATAGAGTCTTTTTTCATTAGTTGGAGTCGGCTATATAAATATTTTGACGTCGTTATGTTCTACCTCATATCATTGATGTTGTAAATTCTTTAAATATATATAGTATAAATGTAGGAGAGACATGTCCCTTAAGAAGTGTCTTATGAGAAATGCACAAATTGAAGCTAACCCATTCCTACCCAAAACTTTAAGTTAGGGACATGTCCTCTAAATTGGAAGAACACGTCTATAGGCTCCAAATGACATAAGGAAATGGTATAACCCTTAGGAGGGTTACACCCTAAACCAAATAATGTCCACAAATGCACTTTTCCATGTCTATAAAAAGGGACTCTTGGGTTCTTTTTCTTCCATGCCAAAAAAAAAAAAAAAAAAAAACCTCCATAATTAATTCATTAGATTGTAAAAGATGATGTGTTGTAACATAATTTTCTAACATGCATAATTCAATCAAATTAATAAATAATAATCATGCAATTCTAGAATCAATACATATTTAAGGATTTAGAAAAACTTGTAAAATGTGTAGATTATACCAAGCCGAGTTGTGAACTTATTAGCTCCGTCTCGGTGTTCTACGGATTTCTTGTGGCTAACGTTCTCTCATGATAACTTGGTTACTTCTTTATTTAGGGGCACTATTTGAATCAAGAACACGAGCCAGGAATTATGGTGGAAACTCTTTTTTATTTTAAACTCACTAATAATAAATTAATTATGTAGTATTTTTTTTAGATGAAAAAAACCCAAGAGCCCCTTTTTATAGGTATGGAATTGTGCATTTGTGGGTACCATTTGGTTTAGGGTGTAACCCTCCTAAGGGTTATACTCATTCATTATGTCATTTGAAGCCTAAAGATGTGTTCTTCCAATTTAGATGACATGTCACTTCAATTTGTATATTTGTTATAAGACACTTCTTAAGGGACATGTCTCTCCTACATTTATACTATATATATTTAGAGAATTTACAACAATTGATTCATCGGCATCTTTATCACGGTCGATTTCTATTAATTAAGGGGTCAATTTGATTTGCCGTCAGTCGTAAGACACTCACTACTCACTCGGTCAATGAAAAGCACAAAACCTAAACGAGGAATCAACTCAGAATCGGTATTTGGACCAACGCCCGTTACAACTTACAAGTGAGGACCTGAAGCGAAAACCTCTAACCATTTTAAATTAAATATCAAATTTGTGATTTGTTGTTATAAGCTCACCCGTTTAATCGGAAAATCCAATAAAAACGTATCACCATTTGCGATTAATTAGAAATTAACCGAGAAAGGTAATTAGACATTTTGTATGATTGCAAATAAAAACAAATTTAAAATTAATATTACAAAATCTTTAAAAAAAACCACTAAAAAAATAAAAATTATTCATTTATGATAAACAAATTCTAAATAATCTAGTAAACTTAAGTCAAGTAATATAAGGATACAAATAGAAAAAAAATTATTATTATTTAATAAAATATAATAAATTATTTAAATCTAAACACATTCTCACTCTTTTTTATTATTTCTAATGGAATTGAAATTGGGAGATTTTGGGTAATCGAAATCGACTAATTAATCGGTTAAATCAATTGAGTTTTGATGTCAGTTTAAAACTATAAATCCACCATTAAACGTCGGTACTTAAACTGCTCATGATAGGTTAATGCCTGCTAAAGTAATTTTGTTTCTTCAATTTTTTGTTTCCTATGAATGCATATACGAACAATTTTCTTGAAGAAAAAGACCTTTAGAATGACTTGATTACAAGTTTCTTATGGTCCCGATCTATTGCCAAAAGACCATCCACGGTAGAATATGTATAATTATAGCGCATAAAGCTTCCGCTACAAGTAGTATCAAAACCAAATAAATTTCACATTTAGTCGTTTACGTCAACAATGACAAATCTATAGTTTTACAACTTCATTGTTGAGCATAAACCGAAACAAAATCAAAATTTATCATGATTCAAGGAGACAAATAAAGAATAATGGAAAAGGAATAGGCACAAATTCTTCAGAGTCAGCATAAATTTCGTTTTCCTGCTCAGACACTGCCATGCTGCCTTGTATGAAGTGGGGAGCGATTATGAACGGGTTGCTGGACATGGCGATTAGGTGCAGAATGTGAAGTTGTAAACATGGACTTGTTTGGTTCTTCTGTCATTGCTTCAATCTGTTCCAACACTTGCAGAACTTCTTTCATGGAAGGGCGGCGTTTAGGATCTTGTTCGAGACATTTTAGAGTAAGCTGTGCTGCCTGTAACGCTGCCTTAGTCGAATACTGGCCCTCTATCCGAGCATCCATTATGGTTTTAAGCTTCTTTTTCTGAGACAGCATTGGCTTCAACCATTCAATCAAATTCTGTTGTCCGTTTAGGCGTTTAGTGTCAAGTGCTCTTAAACCCGACAGCAATTCAAGTAGCACAACGCCATATCCATACACATCGCTCTTCACATATAAATGACCTGTTGTACAATCATGGCTTATAAATAATTTGTTTAACCAAATAGACCTCAAATAGCTACATCAAAAGCAATTTTCAAGTTGAAGTAGTCTCATTTTGATCCTATATTACGAAATGTACCTATTACCTAACTGGTGAAGTTGTCTCAATTCTCAAACAACAGTGATTCCCGCATTTAATACTTCTTAAGGTGCAAGGTGCATGCAAACATTTATTAACATTTCCCAATTCAGTTGAGATTAAAAAAATTACCCGTTGCTATATATTCAGGAGCAGCGTAACCATAAGTGCCCATAACCCTGGTTGTAACATGTGACTGTCCACCAGCAGGCCCCGATTTTGCCAAGCCAAAATCTGATATTTTAGCATTGTAGTTCTATAAAAGGAAACATCACCAGAAAAGAGAGGCAAAGCTGTCAGCAGAACGACTATGGCATTCAGAAACAAAAATATAGGTGTAGTTTAAAATGAACTCGGATTAATTGATGATAGAATCAAATAAAAAACCAACCCCATCAAGCAAAATGTTGGAGGCCTTGAAATCTCTGTAAATGACTTTCTTATCTGAAGTATGCAGAAAAGCCAAGCCTCGAGCTGCTCCAATGGCAATTTTAAGCCGAATATCCCAAGATAGTGGTTGAATGTGAGAATTTCCTGCACAACCAAACAATCCAACAATCAATACAATATATACATGGACATACATTCTTTTTTGGTGATTAGATTGCTTTTTCTTACTTCTGAAAAGATGATTTTCCAAGCTTCCCCTCTGCATAAACTCGTACATAAGGAGCAGCTCTTTATCTTCCAACAATATCCCAACAGCTTAACCAAGTTGGGATGAGAAAGTCTTCCTAGAAAGTTCACCTCTGACTGTAAAAGTAATCAAATTTAAAAGAGAACAATTTCACATTATATCAATAAAAGGCAGCACATAGCACATAAATTTTTGAAATTTTTGTGAGATTCCTTGAAGACAATTAATCTTATGAACGCATCCTCATCAATTATCAGCCTTAAAACTTAATTCAATGCAGAAGGCAATTCATGCTACATGGGACCAACATTTCTGGATGGTGGGTAGTGATTGAACCTAAAGCGGCCAACACCACCAGGCACCAGGCACCAGCACTTTATTTTCTTTTTCTTTTTCCTATTCTCTATTGTTTCAATACCTTTTTCAGATGCATAAAAATTACACATTTGGATAGTAATTAAAGGAGTAAATTAAAATGAAATACCTGCCATTCTTCAAATCCTTGCATGCTTTCTGAGTTCAATTTCTTGATAGCAACCACCATACCAAGTCCACTTCTAGAAGGAGCTAATGTCTTCTCATCAACCCAACCTTTATAAACTTTCCCAAAACCTCCTTGACCCAACAAAGTATCAGGCTTGAAGTTCTTTGTTGCCATCCTCAAATCCACAAAACTGAACACTTTCAGATTTGGCATCTCCAAAATCTGCCCATCTGGACTTGCCTCCTCAACACCACCATCACTGATAGCTTCAGAGAATTGACTTTTTCCTGCACTACTGCTAGTAGCTGAGATTTCCATGGTATGCCCATTATTATCATTATATGTACCTAAGCAATTCACAGATTCACAAATCAACAAGCTAATAAATACAAAAGATTAACATTAAAAGAAAGTCAACATAATCTAAAATACACACACATAAAGTACCTGCAGAGCTAGATGAAATATTATTGATGTTATTGTTGCTAGAATTAGACCCAACCAATAAAGATCCAAAGCAGTTTCCCATATCAAACTCTTGTGTGTGTGTCTTTGTTGCTATCTTAAGAACAACAGCTGCATAGTTTTGGGTATGCTAATTATAAAAGCTAAAGGTCAATGTTGGAGCTTTTAAAGAGGATGAATAATTAGAGAATTAAATATGGGTTTTTTATAAGCTTTATTTGTTTGAATAGTCTTTTCTTTGAGGAGGTCACCACTTACCTTGAACCCACCTTGTAAATTTCTTCTATCATAATCTTGACTACTGACTAGTCTCTTTTTTTTTTTTATTTATTACAATACAAATCTACAAATATATAATCTGAAATCTACTGAAATATTGAATACAAACATTATAGTACATCCAGAATTCTACATCTACTAGAGACGAAATATCTACTCCCACTCAAATACGGGGAGAATTCTACTCCCACTTTGGAGAGAATTTTTATACTCTCAAAATTGAGAGATTTTGACTTCGAACTTGTGCTCTCCCATTTGGAAGAGCACAAGCTCACCACTGGGCTTGGTAGCTACTGACTAGTCTTTGATAGGGCTGTTAATGGGTTGGGACGAGATAAGATTTGTCAATCTCGATCTCATCTTATTTATGAAACTATGAGAAAAATTATCTTGGTCTGTCTTGTTATATTTTTCCGAAATAAAAAATTGTTATGATTTTATTCTTTATCTCATTAAATCTCGTCTCATCCTGTCCAGTTCGAATTTTCGAGACAAATTTTACATCTCATCCCGTCCTATTTTTAGAACTAAATATAAGTCCTAAATACGACGGAATCCAACTGGGGAAGGGAAAATTGTCATCTATAGTATTTCACTGCAACGAGTCAGCTACCCTTATGTTACAGCAGACCGTGCAGGAACTCATTGACAAATTAGATTTTAAAATATTTATATTTGCTGGCGATTCAAAACTCAAAACCCTTTCTTTATCAAATTTTTATTTATTTATTTATTAATGTATGAAGCACGAGTTTTTCTTAACTTTTCGGCTCAACCCAAGAACCCAAAAGGTGTTTAAAACTTTATTTAATCTGTAAAGGATGAAAATGGGGGTCTACACTGAAGTAATATTATTGAAGAAAAGTCAAAGCCGAATGCAAAAACGTGATAATTAAGGAAGATGGTGTGCATTTGCATGGCAATTTCAAGCTACTAGGTTTCCATTTTCATTCTGCCTCATTAATTGTCAAATGCCAACAGTTAGGGGAATAAAAAGGAAATAGATCAATTAATCAATATTAATTTCCCCAAGCAAAACCAAAAGCTCGTGATTATGCTAGATCCATTCCAAAATTATGATCTCGTTAAATTGTAAATTTTTTGAGAATTAAAAAAAATTGTTTACTTTAAAATTTAGATTTTTGTGAATAGATATTGGAATTTTTATTTAAAGAATTAAATTATCTAAAATATTTTTATTTTATTTCACAATTATTTCATTCATTTCCTAACTTAAACTTTAAAACTCTTGTTTATTAAAATAAATTTTTAATTTTTAATTTTTAATAAAAACTATTATTGACAACCAAATACTTTTTTTTTGGTCAAAAATTTTATTTTGAAAAACTCTAAAACATCAGTTGGTCTAGAAATTCTATTCAAAAGTTATACCAAAAGCAGCTAAGTCCAGTACTTTTCCAATTTCATTCATAAGGAAACCAAATGCTTGACCCTGATCTAAAGTTGACCTTTATATTTCGGTGCTCATATTGGTCAAACATGTTGACAAACAGATGATTCAATACACTGAAAGCACTAATCAGGATATTCATCGGGTTGCCTCCTTTGACTTTAATGAAAGAGAAAAAAAGATCCTAAAATATATTCAAGGGCAAATGAAATATGTGACAAACAGAGGGAACAAATGACTGCAGAAGAAAACTAAAGCAGCGTTGATACATAGACTTGGAAGGGAAACACTATAAAACGTATCAACCCACATGAGTATTTACCAGATTCATCCAGAGGGCATGCATGTCAGATTAAACCGGCAAATGATGCAGCAAAGGGAAAAACATTTGGAGCTCGAGAACAGTTTTACAAAACCTACAAGCGAGTTTTATCATTACCACTAGATGCAGAACTATAGAGCTTGATGATCAAAAATGTCCAAAATGACAAGTTCTTGTTCTCCGGTAATCTATAACATTTGGAGCTGTTGACTTGAGAGAGACTCGCTAGTTTGTTTTTTCAAGAACTTTAGCTTTGTGCCTTCTCTTGAAAATATCCTGCCTGAATTTCTTGGTTTCAAGCTGTATCTCCACAAAAGGTTTCCTCTCTATGGTTTCCTTTTCTTCCTCCAACATTTGCCGCCTCTTTGCAACTGCAGTGCTTACAGCATCACTATCTGGTTGTTGCTTGTCCACCTCCTGCATATATTCTACAATAAACAAATGTCCACAATTTGCCTCCTATATGAAATTCTCTTTAAACAAGCATGTCCGATTTGAATTTAAAAATGTTTGCACACTACATTTATCTAAGTGCATAAGCATGACATAGCATTAAATAGTGTAAAGGTTGTTGATGGATGACAATCAGTTCCAAGGTGAATTGCAATTAAAGTAATTCAGTTTCATTAGCTGGAAACTGGGGTACTCATCACAATCACATTTCATAAATTTTGATGTTTTGTGCGGAAACATTGATGTGTTAGCTGTAAACTGATCCTATAAATCTAAAAGTATTATGGAAAGTGGTATTCAAGGTTCGAAAAGTCGGTATACGGTGCGAGGCGAGGCGGACAGCCTCGAGGCGGTTGAGGCGACAGCCTCAATTCAAACACAAAAAAAACTAAAAGCATCAAAATAAATTATCCACAATAAATCCATATCAATTAAGATATAAAATCATCAATCAAAACTAAACAAAATGAAACACAATAAAAAATGTGTGTTTGAAGTGTTATCCTCCAAAAAATCATATATAATTCATATCACAGATAAATTTATTAATAACAAATTATAGCTAATAAATAAATATAATAGTAAATGTTAGTTATTTTTAAAGATAACAATTATTTTGTCATTTTCAGTAAATCATCGGGGTCAAGCTACCCTATCAATGCAGTTAACGACATTGTCGGTTAAAATTTCAAAATTAGAAATTTCGTTTTCGATATTTTTTTTAGTCTATAAAGAAGCTCAATTCGGGATTCTTTGTCCAATTTTCACCTCATATAATTTTTTAATTTTTTTAAAAAATAATAATTTTAGGGCTTTTGGTTGAGGCGTCCGCCTCAAACCGCTTCAGGCCGCCTCAACTTGAGGCGTCATGAGGCGGACCGCCTCAAATCTTTGAGGCGGGCCTATGGAAAATTCGGTCAGAGATGATAGCCTCGACGCGCCATGGCTGCGAGACGGCCAAGGCAGCGCCTCAAGGCTCGCCTCAGATGGAATTTTCAAATTATGGTGGTATTAGAATGTTTGCTAGATAAATTGGGTTTGATTCCTAGATAAGAAATGAAATAGAGAAACAAACCTTCCTAGAATTCGGTCAAGTCAAAATGTCTATCATAAAATAATAATTGGCGAGGAGAATTTTTATCATAAAACAATGATTGATGATGGAAATTTTCATTCTTTGCTTCGAATTATGTAAATTTAACATAGTAAAAGTGAAAGCACAGAAAGGACCTGGAGCTCATGAATGAGACCATCAAGGGATTTGATTTTCCTATGTGGCCAACGAGGAATACCGAATTCTCTGCACTTCTTCTTAAGAACAGTGAGGCCAACATTCAATCTTGATGAAGCTTCCAGAATTGGAAGATCAAAATACTTAACAAGATCTTCCAAATCAATTTTAGCTACGTCTTCGGATGCAGCCCTTTTTTTCTTCTTCTCCATAGTACCTGTAACCTTTTCCCCTTTTTGTAAGATATATAGCATCAAAATCCACCCGGCCCAAAAGTAAAGTACACAATTGGCAGCAATTTCGAAAATGACTTGTTCATTCCTTTTAAGAACAAGTAATTAAATATTAATACGAATACAGAGTAAATCAGCTCAGCAGAATAGCGAAAAAAATAAGTACACAAACCAGGTCCACATTGTTCAATTTGTCGGCTTCCAGAATATTCACTTGTAGAGACTGAATAAGGAAGACAGTTAAGATCTTGAAGACACACTCGAGGAGTTCCTCTAGAACGATAAGAATGATTTGTGCCCATTGCACACATATCCTTCAATGTAGACTGCAATAGCTCTTGGTCTTCTGTTCTGTGAATCAACGGAAAAATCAATGGAAGATTGTTGGCCAGTTACAGAATTGACTTGCGCCTCTGGTTTCTGTCTTATGGAAATTGTGAAAGCTTTTTAGAAAATAAAGGAAAGATGTCAGGTTAGGAACATAACAATACTTTAGAAAACAATACAGAATCCAGCTAGAGGTGGTATGGCCTGCCAAACTAGCGAGATTGCTTGCAGACCATACAGATTTAAGAATGAAAAAGTGCATTGAATAGGAGGAAAATAAAACGGCAAAAGATCAGGTATCGCATTCTTTATAATGGATTGTATTGATGTCTTATGGTAATTGAATTGGTTTATGCATTTTTGTTAGCTCTCTAAACACAAGTTTTTTTTCTTTTTTTTACACAAGTTCGTAAAAGAATTTGTATAAATTACCTTAATTATCAAAGAGTGACAGGAATGACATCATCTGAAGATAGCCTCATTTATGCAAAGATTTGAAATATTCATTACAGTCCGCCTACAATGGCACAATGAACTCAATTAAAATCCTAAGAAAAATTTAAACTCATTCAATTTCCATGAGACAGTTTGAACCAATGTAGTAATATTTTGATAATAACTAGATAATTGAAATTTGTGGACCAAATCACCACAATGATAAAGCAACGGACTCACGCTTGGCCTCCCAACAGAAAAAGCCAAGTGATGGCTTACTGGGACTATGCCAAAGTTTCATAAAGAGTAATCCTCTGTAGTTTGCACCAGAAGAAAAAAAATATAATATCTAAGAGAGATTTCACTTCACACAAATGTGGCAGTTATTATCATATCTTTTCTAAGCATATCTAATTCCTTTGTGATTTTTTTGTATCAAAAGTTATTTCAATTGAACGCGCCTCTATTACAACACGACAAAACTGCGATTTCATAATGGTGACGTCTCCAAAGAGGCATTTAAATACTTTAGCATATTTATTAAAGTTTCCGGGGGTTGTTTGATTACAGCATTGCTTGCTTTTCTAAATCCGAATGGAGGCATCTAAGACTCAAACCTGGTGTCAAAATCTTTAGAGGAGACTGAAAGGAATATAATACCACAGCACAATCATTCCTTTTGTTTCTGCTAATTCCAAGGGTTTTAATTAACATGTATTATTCGAAGCACGTCGTCCATTTATGACAAAATAACCCAATAAAACACACTGCAATTCTAAACAAAGAAAGAAATAAAGCACTTGCATGCCATTCACTCATTCTTTACACATTAACCATCCTTAGATAAAATTCAAGATGAAGCCTATTAAATTGAACCAATAAATCTTGAAAACACATTATAAAAACTCACTTTCAACTTGTTTCTCCTTCCCATCATTCAATCCACAGACATGCAATGCAAGCTTCTCACCAACTCTGCAAAATGCAACCAAATAATGAACATCAAAATCAAAATATTAACAAATAATCAATATTTAAACCAAAATTTTTTCTAGTTTAAAAAAAAAATATTGATTATTTTTTTAGATTTCAATCACGCGCCGCCGCCGGCGGCGGCCGTTTGGCACACGCACCGGTCCTTCGTATTCAGACGACGCCGGCTGACACCGATATGACATTTACGCGCCGAAATGGGCATCCGTTTGCCGTAGATCTAAGAAAATCTGAAAGAGAGAGAAAGAGTACGTACGTATTGTATTCTATACGTAGAGGAAAGTTTTGGAACCTGAAACGAAACGAGCCACGAGACAAAGCAATTACCCAAAGCTAAGACCAGTGGGAAGCGGCAGGGTCTTAAGCGCCTACAATCCAAGTGGGCTGAATCTAACTCGATTAGCCCATGCTAATTTTTAGGATTGTTGTGATTAAAAAAATGTGGTGTTGTATTTTATGTTTAAAAAAATAATAATTACTATACATTTTTTAAAATATTTTAATGATAGAGTAAAAATTAAAAATAAAAATAAAACAATTTTAAAAATTAAATTATTTAAAAAAATCACTATTAATAATCATAATTTTTTATAATCACAATACCACAAAACATGGCTGAAGCCTAAATAGAACCATGGGCAATTCAATTGTTAGGAATAGAATCCCGATACCATATCATGATATCAATATCAATCCTGAAACCTTCTCTTCCACATTTCCAAGTCAATGGCGAGTGTAATATCCTTACCAGGGTCCTTGAGCAAACAATATAATGTTCAAGCTCATTACTTTTATAAAAATAAAAATAAAAATATTCCAAAGGATGACAATTATATTGATGGATATCTATGCATACAACCTAAAGGAACAAAAAAATGTGGCACCAGAATGAAAGTTTCACATGAAAACAGAATGGCTTATGACAACATATATTAGTCGCTTCAGTGCCACTTTATTGTCTTGATCTTGACTCAGCTCGCCGAGCTTCATCCGGTGTGGAAGGGAACAGCTCAGCATACCTCGAACCAATTGTCATCTTGTCCTTGCACATTGCTCGCTTGGCCTCCTCTATAGAAACAAATTCCACATACGCCTCGCCAGTAGCTTTCCCATCAGGTCGGCATGCAATGTGTATCTTATCTTCAATCAGTTTGTAGTCTTTAAAGAATTCAACTATGTCAGATTTCTTCACAGAGAAAGGAAGACCACGCATCTTCAAAATTTCAGTGTATTCCATTTGATCTTTGTCATTGTACCTCTTTGCTCGTGATGGTGGAGGGCTTCCATGGAAATCATTATCATAAATCCCTTCATAATTCACCTCCAAAGCCACAGCATTGTAGTAATCCTGTCTCTTGCACCTGAAAACTTCCACATACCTTCGCCCCATATTTTGCCGATCTCTCTGTAAAGCAAACTCAACTTGTAAGGGCCCAGAAAAGACAACAAACGCCTCTCCTGAGAACCGTCCATTCTTGTTGACCAGCAACACATCCACAATATCCAGTCCAGCAAAGAACTTGCAAATGTCAATATCAGTGCAGTTGAAAGGTAGCCCCCTCAGACGAACCACAGGAAAGGAAGGCGGTGGCGGAAAGCCACCACCATAGCTGTAAGGTTGAAAGCCACCTGCGCTGCTGCTCACTGCGAAGTAAGGATTTGGTTCCATCATTCTTTGTCTCTTTGAGCCGACCTCGTAACCGTCCGAAACCCCCCCGCTTCCCATTATTGCCCTTCAATTATCCATACCCAAAAGAAAAAAATCCCCACTCAACCTGTTAATAATTCCAAACCCAACCCACTCTTCCCAGACACCTAATGTCTATTCTACTTTTCATAATTTCAAAGCATTATCATAATGATCATCCCCACCCATAACAAAAGACATAACATAACCAAACCAAACAATAGTATATAAAAAAATGTACACACAGAAACAAACAATATGCAAAGCGGAAAATGAAATACAACTATACAAAAAATCACAGAACTTAATTTTCACGCAAAGTAACATGTTTTTTTACAATGAGATAAATCAATCATGTATACCAATACATGCAAATCAATAAGATTTAACAGCCAAATCATCATAATAAAAGACTAATACATGAAGTTAAAATCATCATTAATTCAAAGAATGATTTAATCCATCACCATTAACCACCAAACAATCTATTCAATATTCATAATAAATTTTTTTCTTATTATTATTGTTAAACTAGTCTTTGTTTTCAAGTTCGCTTTCAACAAAAATTCATCTTCAGCAGTTTAAGTCTTAAATTAGGATTGCGACTGAATATACATAGCGAAACCCTAATCTAATTCAATTATAAAACAAACATAAGAGCGATACAACAAATTATATATAAATGAAAAATAATCAAAGTGATGAAAGAAGCAACAGGAAACTATCAACTCACCCTCTGGATCCGTACATGGCTTTTTTTGTTGAAAATTATTTCTCAGCTTCTTTGATTGTCTGTCGACGATGAAATAATAACAAACCCTAATGAGAAAATCGTTCTTTCAGAGACGAGAGAAAGAACCCTAGCTGAAACGCAAAACAATCTGTTTACTTTTTGTCGTTTTAGGATATAAAGTCTATTTGATATTAGCCCACATGTACAATTACTACACTGTCCTCAAGCTTACTGGGCTATATAACGAGAGAATGCGCTCAACTAGGAAGGGTGGTTCAGGGAATTGCATTTAAGATAGTAACAGAACAAAAAAGATTTATGTAAAAACTTATGACGGTTACTGCTGAAAATATTCGTGACATTCAGAGAAAAATCCAATATCACGACATCGTTTCAAGATGTGTTCCGTTTTTTCTTTCCATGGAAAATTATGAAAATAAATAAAATGCAGTCCAAACTCCATTGTAATTTTATGGATGAAATAAGCAACAATTTTAAATTTTAATGTTGTTGAGGTCGGATATTTTTGGGTAGTTCTCAAGATGTAGGCAATAAACTAATGAATAATACATGTATTTAACTAACACAATTACCCTTTAAGAGATCGGAATCATGGACACTCGTGACAATAAGAGAACCGTCCTATTGGAAGTTGACATGCTTGGGAGTGGGAAATAACTGTCCGCAATTCCTCTCTTATTTAAAGGAGAGTGCATTTGGGATATATACCTTAAAAAAAATTGCAGCAACCTACTGGATGCTGTTTTGAATCAAATACAAAATCCATAATCTGAAAGAGAGATTCTCTCTCAACGCAATAAAAGAAAATGAAAAAGGTCGATGGATACAACCCCAGTTCCACAGCCGAATTTTTCTCTTCGAGATATTCGAAACAGTCCTCAGTGCAGACCATGTTCTCTGATAAATAGGTGTAGATCATCACAGCCTTTCCCCTAGTTGAAGAACCCAAACACAAATTTGCTAAACCTAGTAGATAATATCAACCAGGGTATAATCCCAACCTGCAGTCGTATTGGAAGAATCAATAGAGTTAAACCATATCAATATTTTTCCTTTTCCTTGTTAATCTGTCCAACAATCTGGAACCAGAAAGTTTTGATGCCCCTATACTTCCAAAACTATGTCCCATGTAACTTTGGTAGGACTTAAATGAGCTAACTTCCAATTAAACGTTCATACTAAATACATCACTAACCAAAAAAAAAAACCTGTTAATATGCTCAATGTCGAAGCATCATGAGACTAGAGAGAGGATGCTTGAATGATAATTCAAAATCCTTATGATTTCAAATAGCTTAACTCCTAATAATAATGCACAAAATGAGATAAGATTTTTTTTTTTGGAAACCCCAGCGCCAAACCACCTGACCCGGACTTAAGCGGAGCAAGTAAAACCCCCGATTGTCTCAGGCTCTTACAAAAAATGCACCCCCTAGACTCGAATACAGGACCTGACAAACAAGTCCTAGGTCCTTTACCATCAGGCCACACCCCTTGGGGGCCAAAATGAGATAAGATATGGCAGCTAAAACCAAAACTAAATAGACATGTGGAAGATAAACTCCCCCTCATTGGTAAAAGTTCTCTCGTGCATAATAAGACAGAGAAGATAAAGATGCAGATTTATTTACCATAACATTGTTGTTCAAAATACCTCCAGTCCACCAAGACACAAACTTTCCTGCAAAAGGGCAGATATAAGTGAATCAAAACACTGCAAAAATCAAGATGGTGTGGATCTGGATTCCATTTTCTTCAATGAATATCCAGCTGCTCTATGTCCACTCATTTTATTCTTATTTAAGTTTCCTCTTCGTCGGTGAGGCAATAAATGTTATAATTTGCCCAATGTTTCATTAAGCATATCAACCAAATTAAGTACAGAACAGTTATGTGGACAATGAATGGAACTTATGAAAACAATGATTGACATATATATATATAAAAGACACCTGAACAGTATGGAAAGAGACGAAAGAGAGGAAGGCAGAACTGATTGTAACAGGAATATATTATTACCAAAAGGTTGCACAAGTTGCTGAGGTATGGCAGCAACAGGAGCCCTCCAAAACCAACAAATCAGCACAAAATAGATGACAACCTATGTAACCACATGAATAAAATTCTTAGGATCCAAATGAAGGAAAAAGAAATAAACCTCTGAAAGATGTCAGTATACCCATAACCACCTTTAGATTACGGAGAACTTTCAGGTACCAATCATAAGACATGTGTATCTCCTTGCTTTGTAATTCTTGATCTGCATGACAAGTATAAAACTTAGAAGCTTTTATCAGAATGAGGAATCACAGATTATTACAAGGGAGAACATAAAAGGGACAAACAAAAAGCAACAGACTAATAAATAAAGTCATTCACCACAATTTCTGTTGTTCTCTATTAATTATCACACACCTCTAGTAATAAATAGGTGATTCCTATCCCTAAAAGGTTCTTATTTATGTACGATAACTTTAGGAAGACAGAGAACTATAGTATTGACAAATCAGGTAGTCAGGAG
Source organism: Zanthoxylum bungeanum (assembly GCA_019454045.1). NCBI lineage: Eukaryota > Viridiplantae > Streptophyta > Magnoliopsida > Sapindales > Rutaceae > Zanthoxylum > Zanthoxylum bungeanum. Next base: position 53,180 of record SKCR01037818.1, on the reverse strand, counting down.
ACCATCATAAGAGAATGAAGTTTTAGGGTGTGGCACATTCACATAAAAGAAAAATAGTTTGTCTTGATGAGCTTCCCACCCATATAGACAATCTTGCCCTTGATTTCACTGTTCATCAGACACTCCATAGACTTTAAGGATTCCTTTGTTATGGAATCCCAAAAAAGGTAAGTTGTTAAAGAGGAAAAAAAAATCAATAAGCAAATTTTGAACAATATATGACAAAAGAATCAAATAATAAACGACTAAAATGCAGATAGTCTCACAATTTGCAAGTTCCTTCTCCTTAGCAGTCGCCAGCCTCTTAAGCTTTGCAGCTTGTGCAAATGTTGATGGCCTACAATCAATAATTTCACGTATTGATACACTTCTTTAAATTCTGCATTTGCCAGCATGTATGATTAAAAAGAATGAACTCGGAATTCCAAAAAAGCAAAATCATTGTCTTTTAGCATGAACGATCATCGGGAAGAAATGTTGGGTGTTGAACCATGAGCAACTGTATCATCCAAAATAGTTGACAAAAAGGTGAAAATGCCACGTTCAAGCAAGAACATGGACAGAGTCAAGCACTCAAGCTAGCTTCTTATCAAACAGAGCCGTCATTATTGTCAACATAATCATAAGATTGTTCAATTCAACGTAAGTAGATGATGTTCAATTCAACATAAGTAGATGACCTTGGAATTGAAGACCCAAACTGTAACGAATTTATTGATAACAAAACTGAATCAGGACATTTTCCACATGAAGTATAAACTTCCACAGATATTGCCACCACACCCCCCTCAACCTAACCCACTAGAACAGCCATTATTCTAAATGGTGTTATTTGATAAAACTTCACTAACTATTTAGCAGCCAAAACCTTTCTGGTTGGACACAATGTAAATATCCAATAATAATGTATAGTTTTATATATATATCATCAATTTAGTGATTATGTAAACAACTGGTATTAGCACTAGTCCTAGATATAAGAAATATTTTTAGATTTTCATTTAAATTATATCGACTTATCCATTCGGCATACATCATCCCTGTCAAGAGGTAAGAATTTATTGTACATAAGCATACAGGTCGAAAAGAAGCAACTCCTGTCGAATATAGAGCTCTTGGAATGTAATCCTTACATTATCAGTGATCATAATTTCGAAATGAAATTATCATACGATGAATATAATTTGGTTAAATTAAAAAATCAGAATAAGATCAACAGAATTACTCACTGCGAAAAGGAGCTGGCCTCTTTCAATATTTGATTTATTTCTCTCCGCAACTGTATTTCTTTATCACTCATCAATCCTCCTCCCTAATAGAATTTCAATTCATTTTAGAATCAAAACAAAATTTAATAATAATAATAATTAAAAACACATTAACAAATATTCAAGCGAAATTGAAAAGGGAATTGAAATTCGAAAAACTTACCTTTTTCAATTGTTCGAGCCATTTAGAAACAAACTGAAAGGCTAAGACTATGATTAAAATAAGCGGAGCAGCGAAGGAGCTTCGCTGTTGTCCTAGGGTTTCTTCTTCTCCCATGTTTGAATTTGTGTGCCGATTAACAAACTCCTCGTCGTCGTTGGATCGGATCTTATTTTTTAGCGCCTTTTCAATTCCGCAGCGGGGGAAGAATGCCACGCGTTCACGAGTTTGATTTGCTGGGCTTCAGCCGAGTTGGGCCCTGACTAAATTGACCCAGATTAATTTTCCATTATTGCCCCGTTATTGAGTTCTGAAGCCTATTTTTTATTTAATATTATGAGATGATAAAATCATAAAATGATGTTTTTTTATTAAAATAAAATAAAATATTAATTGTTTGATTGATAATTACAAATAATAATTGTTAATCATGATTTATTTTTAAAATATAATTTTCCAAAAAATAAAATTTTGAGTTTGTTTGTTAATCATCAAATTACATAACCTCATTTATAAACCATCATTTATTCACTACACTTTTTTAATCACGATATTGTAACTTTAGGTCGTGTAATATTGAAAATACACAATGTTCTTACCTTGTATACTTATGGGGAAATGAGTGGTAGCCTACGGAAATTAAAAATCTATTATTGCTAAGACACATTATAGTTATAGTAACTATCGGAATAAATCAAGCTCTCTAAAGACTCAGCAATAAATTGCAGAGAATAATCAAACACAAAATAAATTACAAAAGTACAACAAGTAAACACGAGATTTGTTTGTGAAGTGAAAATTTATTTGTAGAGAAAAACCACACTAAGTATAGATAAACGCTTGAATTCACTATATAAGAAAAACTTACGGGGATGGTGAAAAAACCTTAGGTAACAACTTTACCGACTCAATTCACATTACTGTAGTAATCCAAAAAATTATCTGAGCCTGCACCAAGCTGTTTTTTTTTTTCCTAAACCTCTAAAGTACCAATGAATCATCTCTTACAAAATTGCAATGTCGAAATTCTGAAAATCAGTATTCACCTTAGAACTTTGAAGGTATTGGGTATTGGTTTGGTTTGTGTTTGAGGGTTTGATGATGGTTGAACAACAATAGTTCACTAAAAATAAAAAAAGACACGAGATTAAAGTCTTCAAGAGTGAGGGATCTCAACAATGTAGAAAATGGTATAATATAGGTTATTTTATAAAATTTTACATACTTGAAAGAAGATATAAAGGTTGATATATAGAGAAATATTTCTCAACCACTTTAACAGTGCGTTTACGTACTCGTAATCAGAATGAGATGGAATCGAAATGAAATGGAATCGGAATGAGCTGGAATGAGAATAGTAAATCGGAATCAGAATAAGTTATTTACTTAACTGTAAGAATCGGAATATGAATAAAGCAGTATTACCATTGATGTGTTTACTTTGTCCAGCAATCGGAATGCATTGTTAAAAAGTTACAAAAATACCATTAGTTATAATTATATATTAATTTATTATTTATTAATTATTATTAATTTTTGATGTATTAAATTACTCATGTTAAATTATTCTTTTATTAAAATATTAAATATTATTTTATTATTAATTATTGATTAATAGTTTTTATTTATTATTTAAGTATTAATTATTACTTTATTAATTAATTATTAATCTATTAAATTACTAAATATTAATATATTCTTTTATTAAATTATTAAATTATTAAAATAGTAAGTATTATTTTTTATTAATTATTAATAATTTTATTTATTATTTATAAATTAATATTAATAAATCATCTTAATGATAATATTGTAATTTCTCATCAATAATGGGAATGAGAATCTCATTCACATGGGGTGGTGGGAATGTGATTCTCATTCCCCATTCCCAAATTTGTGGGCCACATTAACATTCACATTCTCATTTTTATTCAATTTTATGAAGTAAACAACCTTATTATAAATGATTTTTATTTCTCCATTCTCATTGCCCTTAAGTAAACACATCATAATATATGAGGGAATGTTTCTCAATCACTTAAATTTATCAATAAAAGTTTATCAACTACTTGTATTTATCAAAAAAAGTTTCTCAAAATTTAAAACAAATTACAACTCAATTAAATTTGGTTATGTTACAAAATTTGTCAACATAATAGAACCAACAAACATGATTTTAGGATACCAAGAAAAAATATATTTTTTCAGTCGATGAGTTATGTTGATCATTGGGTCATATTGTGTTTTATTCGAAATTATTATCCCATTAATTTATATAAAAATTAGGTTTTTATATGATTTTTGTTCATGTATTTATTCACTTTTCCAAGAGATTTCTTAATTTATAAAGCAAGACAACTAAACTGATTTGTAAACACACACTTTTTCTCTTCGTAAGATTTGCTCAATTAATTTATGAAAATTTTAAAATATAAGAAAATAATGATAAATCAATTCTTCAAAATTTATGAGAGTTTGGATTAAACAATGAGTGTATTTATCAGATCGATAGATTATAAAAATAAATGACACGATCAATTCAAATCTATACCAGGGGTGGATAAAAAAAATAGTTGAAACTGAAAAATCAAACCGAACCAAGAAAATCGATCTGAAATGACAATTTTTTCCTCTAAAAATAATGATTCGATATTTTAATTAAAAAACCGAATCGAACCGAATTATAATAATTTTTAACTAAAAAACCGAACCACCGAATTAATTGAATAATTTAATTTATTGAAAATTTTAAAATATAATCATATTATGTTATTATTTTATAATTATATTGGTTACATTATTTAATTTATTTATTATTTAGTTATGATTAATTTCATGAAATATTTATAATTTTTTGCTTTAATTATTATTCTTTTCATTTTCCCACATTTTAAATAATTTAAATGATGATTATGTATTATGAACATTTTTTATTGGTGTAGTCACGATAATTAGAAGAGTTATAGTATAAAAAAACTCAAGTCAATATTAGATACAGTAAATGTTATTATTTTTTAAAATTATTATTATTAGAAAATTGAAAAACTGAATCGAACCGATAATTAAAAATAATTACAATTATTTTAAAAAAAAAAACCATACAATTACTTTTAAAAAAAATAGAATAATTATAATTATAAATTTTTTAATAATTATACCGAACCGTGCTCACCCATAATACACCCTCACATTAAATTATATAAATCCAATGTTTTTTTTTTTTACATATTGTTGCAATAATTTTCTAAATTTGGAGGGCTAAATAGGCTTTCTAAACATAAATTAAAAATTTAACTATCCCCTCTCTCTCCCTATTATCTCTACCTACCTATCTTTTTTTACTTTTCTATGCCTCTCTTTTTCTCTCTCCACAGATAAAAAATATTATTTAATTAAGAAAATTTCAGAATAAAAAAAAAACTATAATATTGTAAATAGCTATAACAGAAAAAGTGGATTATACCAACGAGTGGTTGGTTGAGTGGTACCTGGCTCAATCCTAGGAGGCTCGACTGGGTATTCTCCCCAATTCGAGTCCCGCTAGAGTCATCATCGTTGGGAGGACCATACCGTACAACTCTCGGTCTGAATCCGAATTAGTCAGGTCAAATGTGACACTGGATATCGGGTGGGGAACCAAAAAAAGAAAAAGATAAAGTGGGTTATCAATATAAATTTTAGAGTGAAAAAATAAAGATACCATATATGCAAATGTTCTAAAATGGTTGTTTAGAAAATGAATATGACGGTCAAAAGTATGAGAGGATTTTATCTCATTAATATTAATTAACTATAAATTTATGAGTGATCACATGCAATTTTCACATTATTAATGCTTTAACAATCTTTGATATATATATATATATATATATATATATATATATATATATATAATAAATGAGAATGATGTTGGAGGAAAAATAGTGTATCCAACGGCTCTCTTTATGTGGCTTAATTGACGGCCCAGATCATTTCATTGGTAATTGGAGGAAAGAGAGTGAATTGATTGATGGAAATCGTCAAAAAATTTCAAATTAAAAAATAGAAAGTTAAAATAAAATCATTTAATTAAAAAATAAAATCATTTAATTCTGTAACATCGTGCCGTAGGCACATGCAAATACTGTAACATCGTGCCGTAGACACGTGCATCATTTATTTAAAAAATAAAATCATTTAATTCTGTAACACCGTGCCGTAGGCACGAGCAAATACTATAATATCGTGCCGTAGGCACGGGCCAAATACTGTAACATCGTGCCGTAGGCACAGGCAAAAACTAGTATATATATATATATATATTAATATTTTTAAACTTCTCCATCGCTCAGTTTTATATTAAAGTTAAGAAATTAATTTAATAAATCTATTAAATAAAAATCATATTACAATAAAATTAATGTTGTATTATTAAATTATAAAATTAAAATAACTCTACAATATTTTTGTATTATTAAATTATAAAATTTTAAATAATAAATTAATAATATTATAAACATATTACAATATAAATACATAATCTAGTATTAAAATAAGAAAATTATTAATTTAATTGATTTAATTAATATTATAAAATTATAAAAATTAAGTAAAGAAATCTATTATAATAAGAAAACAGATCTCTCATTTAAATAAATAAAAAACATACGTGACATTTTATCTTCATAATTAACTTTTTATTATTAAATTATAAAATTAAAATATATTTACAATTAATTTTATATTAAATAATAAATCTATACAATAAAAATACATATTATAATTTTATAATAAATGAATTATAATAAGAAAACATATTATACTATCATATTACAATTAAAAATACAATATTAAATTATAAATTAAATTAATAAATCTATTAAATAAGAACCCTATTATAATGAGAAAAATATATTTGACTATCCGATTAATTTTTGAATAATATTATAGATAATCCATCAAATAATTAATATATAATATATATATTTAATTTTTTGAATAATATCACAGATGATCCAACAAAAAACATATGTGATATTTTTAAAAGGTAGATTTAAATTTAATAAATAATCAATTTTTTAGGGGGTGCCACATGACTCGTTGAGAGAGTATAAAAAATGTTTAACTTCTATAGATATATAAATATGAGAATATAATATGTTTTCTTATTTTAGGTTCTTTTATTTATTTTAATTTTATTATGAAATAATAATAAATTAAAATAATAAATAATTAATATGTTTCTTATATTAATAATTTATTATTTTAATTTTATAATTTTATTATAAAAAATAGTTGTAAAGATATTTTAATTTAATAATAAAAAATTTAATTGTAGATTTTGGTTAATTATTTGAACAATATTTTTAATGCATGGATAAATTAGTAGTCTTCATTAAATATGTACTAATATTTCTATTAAAAATATTATGGCAAATTTTTATAACCGTGTTTTTATATTATTATAACTCATTCTCACACAAGTGATGAAAGAATTAAATTATCATTAATTTATTGACAAATAAATAAATTGTCAAAACTAAAGAAGTAAGAAGCCAAATTTAAGAGTAACAACAACAACAGTACATCAATTAATCAAAACATAAACCAAGAATTATCGCCAACGACTACTGATCATAGTTGTTGGAGTTGATACTCGGCGTGCGAATTTCTTATGTATTTTCCTGTAAATATGTGTATGAATAATATTTTATTATGAATGAAATATGTAATTTCTTCGATATACTTTCTTTTAAATGGTAAAGACGTACATGACCTAAAATGATTAAGTTATAACGTAATTATAAAAGCATTGCAATTGACATTCAGAAATATTATAACAGTATTATTGTTGAACAGTTCTTGGAATTCTGTTTATTAGACACGTGAAATTCTGTTTTTAAATTTTCAAAAATAATATTCTTTGTGGACTGAGTAACTCATCTCCACCAATCCTGTAAACTTCCTTTTAATGAATATTGCATCATATCAATTTTTGATTCACTAGTTACATTTTCAAGGGTTTCTCTAATATTTATACTGCAGAAACACCTATTGTAAACACCACCACCACTATTCAGAAATGAATGTAAACTTAGTTTTATGTATAATATAGGCTAAAAGAAGGAAGTACATATCATTCTTGTGTGTATTTAATATAAATATATTTGTAAAATATTATTATATCAATAAAAATAAATCTTTTCATAAACATATAATCCTTTGTATGAAAACAAAATCTATCCCACCTCCCAACTGCATACAGTGAGTCTTAAAAGTCCTCAGCTGATCTGAAGGTCGCAGAGCGTGGAGCCATATATGTATGGATCAAATGGAATGCTTCATAAACAGTTTGACCATCCACTTCTGGACTGATTGAATAAAAATGCAAATAAATATTTTCTCCATTTGCAAATTGATGTACAACATTTTGAAAATCTTCAGGAAATTCTTTTAGTTATTTCAAATCCTTTGATGGGTAAACACGATCAAGAAAACCAAAATCAGCTAGTTTTTGACCATTTTTGCAGAACAATTATGAACACAAGTCATACGTGGATATATGCTTGTTTTGTCTAAAAGTCGAAAACATGTTTAGCTTTGTTCATTTCATAAATGAATTTTGCATAATCAAAATATTATTTCTCCCATGAATAAATTGGTGCATCAATAGAGAATGAGACTGATTTTCTTTTTTGAGAATTCTTCAATTTTTCAATTTGACTAGATGTGCCAGGGTTACTTGATTCACCTCTGGATTTTGAACTATAGTCAGGTTTCAAAACGATTTCTTTCATACCCGAAGGTGGTGTGATTTAAATACTTGCTTGTGGCTGCAAGCTGCCTTGACTTGATACAGCTTGACGCTGTTCTACCTGCATATTTGTCTGAGACAAATTTTCTTCTATATCCTCATACGGATTCTGTGAATACCCAGCTACTATTGGAGAGTTAGTAGGGGTCCAAAATTCTTGTACAAAAGCATTAAAGCTTGTGGCAAAGCCATCTACATCATCAAACAATGATTCACATTCATCGTTGGTGGCTTGAATTTTTTATTCGAAACCAATAACGGCCTTTTTCACAATCTCTTTAAATTCTGTAAACTCCTTGCGAAGGTTATCTTGTTTTTGATGGATCCCATCCATCTTATATAGAATTGCATTCATTTGATGAATAATGTCCTTATCCATGTTCTGGATGCCTACTTAAATGATCAGCAAGATAATTGTCAGATCTTTTTATAGAATTTACTTTGAAATTATAAAAGCTTAGGATTACTTGCCATCTCTGTAGCCTTCGAAATTGAGGTTCTTGTGGCAATTTATTAAATATAAGTCCTTTGACTTGAGTATTATCCGTTTCTACTACAAATTCTTTTGGTAGTAAAAACAAAGTAAATTTACATTGTTTAATAATGTTATTTCAGAGCCTGTATCTATTAAGGCACATGTTGTTACACTTGGGTCTATAAATCCAATCTATATATATACGAACAAAGGGAAATTAATGTACAATATGTATATCTAGCTGGAATACAAATATTGTTTAAATCTTTGTTCAAAGAAGGAATAGATAGCCCCATAATTATTAGCCTATTTGATGAAAGATTTACAAATATTAGAGATGCCCATTTGGGAGCATATTATCAATCATAATTATTTTTAATATTTTTTCTATTTTTCAAGCTGTTTATCTATCTTTTTTCTGAATACTTTCAATTTTATATTTAAATTTTTCATATCCTCTATGGACTTGTCTTCTAGGTTTTCTAATCCTTTAAGAAAATGATATATACTCTTTTTCATATTAATCAGAATATAATTGATCTAATATTCTTCTTCTGGATCATTATACTGTTGATTTGTAATTATTTGATTTATTTGATTATGACTCAAATGTATAAGATTTCCTTCATTGTCTACAAATCCTGGAATTAATTCATCTTCTTCCTCTAAAGGAAGTAGTGGGTTAATATAAGTATTATGAACCGTAGTATTATTCATTCTTTCTTCCTGAATCCTTTCAGGCTCTGATACCAGCGTACATAGTTGGTTTTTTATAGTGGACGATACCATTTTTTTTTAATTTTTATTATCATATTGCAAAATTTGATAATAGAAATAAACAATCTATTTAGATTTCCTTCTACTTTTAGTTTTATAAAAGAGCTTAATAAAGCTACTATATTTGATGGGTATTTTATACCTAATAAACAAGTATTGATAAACCTGGCAAAAGGAAAAAAAATATTATTCGAAATTTGACTATAAAAGTGGATTTTGGCAGATTAAGCTAACCCCAGAATTTGTCCCTCTTACTGCTTTTAGTGCACCTCAAGGTCACTATGAATGGTTAGTCATGCCATTTGGGTAAAAAATGCACCTCAAATATACCAACGAAAAATTGATAAAATTTTTGGTCAAAAAGACTATTTATTAGTATATGTTGATGACATATTAGTCTGCTCACAAAATTATGAAGAGCATAAACAACATTTATCCGAATTTGCAGAACTTTGCATCATTTCGTGCTCTAAAGATTTCTTTATTTTTCTTTGTGGATTTATTTTATTTTTTATTTCATTTTCTATGGTTTTTACCATTATTTGTAAATCAATCAATCTTACATCAATTTCTTCAATTTTTTGGATTAATTTGTCTATTTTTTGATTTATATTTTCTATGACTGTTGTCATTTTAATCAACCTCCATTTTATTTCCTGGATTAATTGCTTCCTCTAAATTGTTTACATCTTTTTCCAGTTTATAGTTTTTATTTAAAAGAAAGGGTGCCGTTTTAGAGGGTCCTATTCATTGCCTTTTATAATATTCAATATTCTTTTCAATTTTTGTTGACTATGTTTTTTTTACACAATTTATTACTATTCTTTATCATGTTGGTTTAATTTATCCATTTTTTGGCCTTTTATTTGATTCAGAAGGTTCTTATTCTACCCATCTATTTTTCTTTTAACAACCATATTGTTATACCAGAACGCTTGTTCGGTTGTAGCTTCCAGCATTCCAATTATCATTTTTATCTTTAGTTCTAATTCTATATGAAAGTAAATTTAAGAATACCACGCACTATTGCTAGTAATTCTTTTTCATTTGTTGAATAATTTATTTCAGCTGTATTAAATTCAAGTTTATCGTCTTGATTACAAGAGGTGTTTCTGACGATAGAAGAAATTATGAAAAGTGATCAACCAGACACCTGTCAAAATTCTGTGGTGCCGACGGTTTCAATTCTTCAAGATCAAAGATTAATTCTTCAATCTCTTGATTCATTTTGCTCATTTATTTGTATTATGACAATCTTTTTTCTTAAATACATTCCTTTTAATCTTGACATTAGAGTTGAAGGGTGTTTCAAATTTAACTCTAATTTTTCTATTTTTGCTAATCTTTTATTATCAAAAGTAGCATTCATTACATATTCTTCTGAATTTTTCTCTTGTTGATGAAAATCATATTAACTATTCTTCTGAATTAATGTTGTATTATTAAATTATAAAATTAAAATAACTCTACAATATTTTTGTATTATTAAATTATAAAATTTTAAATAATAAATTAATAATATTATAAACATATTACAATATAAATACATAATCTAGTATTAAAATAAGAAAATTATTAATTTAATTGATTTAAATAATATTATAAAATTATAAAAGTTAAGTAAAGAAATCCATTATAATAAGAAAACAGATCTCTTATTTAAATAAAAAAAAACATACGTGACATTTTATCTTCATAATTAACTTTTTATTATTAAATTATAAAATTAAAATATATTTACAATTAATTTTAACTTTTTATTATTAAATTATAAAATTAAAATATATTTACATTAATTTTATATTAAATAATAAATCTATACAATAAAAATACATATTATAATTTTATAATAAATGAATTATAATAAGAAAACATATTATACTATCATATTACAATTAAAAAAACACTATTAAATTATAAATTAAATTAATAAATCTCTTATTTTAATAAGTGGTTATGTTTTTATATTGTAATAGGTTACTTTTATTATTTTATTTACATTTTAATAATAAAAAATTATAAAGATTTTTAATATTATAAATTAATAATTGATAGGATATCAATTTTTATATCGTAGTAAATTTCTTATTTTAATTTTAAAATATAAAAACATAATCTTCTCTAAAATTAAAAACCTATTAATTTAATTAATTATATTTTAATTTATTAATGAATTAAATAGTATTAAATTTTATGTAATATAATATCATATTTTTATGGTATAGATTCTACTATATATTTAATGTTTAATTAAATAATTAAATTATTAAATTACTCTATACTATTCTGAATTAAAAAAATTATTGTATTATTTTTAAATAATAATCAATATTTTATTTTATTTTTAAAAAATTTTTATTTATTTAAAATATTTAAAATAATAACTTATATATTAAGTTATGAATTAATTAATAAATCTATTAAATAAAAATCATATTACAATAAAATTAATGTTGTATTATTAAATATAAAAAAAATAACTCTACAATATTTTGTATTATTAAATTATAAAATTTTAAATAATAAATTAATAATATTATAAACATATTACAATATAAATACATAATCTAGTATTAAATAAGAAAATTATTAATTTAATTGATTTAATTAATATTATAAAATTATAAAAGTTAAGTAAAGAAATCTATTATAATAAGAAAACAGATCTCTCATTTAAATAAATAAAAAACATACGTGACATTTTATCTTCATAATTAACTTTTTATTATAAAATTATAAAATTAAAATATATTTACAATTAATTTTATTTAAATAATAATCTATACAATAAAAATACATATTATAATTTTATAAGAAATGAATTATAATAAGAAAACATATTATACTATCATATTATAATTAAAAATACACTATTAAATTATAAATTAAATTAATAAATCTATTAATGAGAAAAATATATTTGACTATCCGATTATTTTTTGAATAATATTATAGATAATCCAACAAATAATTAATATATATATATATATATTTAAATTTTTGAATAATATCACATATAATCCAACAAAAAACATATGTGATATTTTTAAAATGTAGATTTAAATTTAATAAATAATCGATTTTTGAGGGGTGCCACATGACGCGTTGAGAGAGTATAAAAAATGTTTAACTTCTATAAATATATATATATATATATATGATATTATAATATGTTTTCTTATTATAGGTTCTTTTATTTATTTTAATTTTATTATGAAATAAAAAAAATAAAATAATAATTAATTAATTAAATTAATAGTTCTATTACTTTAATAGTAGATTATGTTATTATATTGTAATATGTTTCTTATATTAATAATTTATTATTTTAATTTTATAATTTTTTTATAAAAATAGTTGTAAAGATATTTTAATTTAATAAAAAAAAATTAATTGTAGAGATTTGGTTAATTGTAGATAATTTAATTGTATTTTTGTTGTGGCAATTGTGGAACCCCTATGGTCGGATCAGTGCCCCGCGCAGCGGAAATGAGTATAACACATGGATATCAAGTATGAGTATAATTTTAAATTATTTAATGAAATATTATATTCCATTAAGAGTGTATAAGAAAAAATCGGGAATGAATCGGAGTATGCAAGCTCTAGAACTAGCAAAAACAAAATTTCTGCACGCGCACTGTAGCGCCAGACAGCCTTTTTTTTAATTCATTTCTTTCAAAGCTTCAGCTCGCTTTCCAGTAAGCTGAAGCAATTATGGTATTTTATCCTAATCACTTTCGGTTCTCCCTAAACACTTCAAAAACACCCAAAATTAAATTTTAATTTCAAAACCAATATTAACACATGTTATAGAATAAAAATCATGTTTTTCAAAATATCAAATTTTGTTACAAAAACATAAATTTATTATAAATACACACTTGCGTAATTTTTGAATCCAATACACAAACCAAATTAGAATCCTAATAAGAAATGTCTTGTGAACAATTATAGGTCACCCAAAGGTGGTCAAGTGATTCTAGAATGCTAGTCATAGCTCTAAGCTTTAATCTATAGTTCCAAACTCTTATTAATTGTTTCATGTCCAACATAAACCTCTTTGAAGTAATTACAAACATGTTGTGTTTATATTTCTAAAATATTTTAACACAATTAATCAGCCATATTTCAACATTAAGCTATGTTATCATGCATCTAATACACAAATAAACATAGCTTATGAGAAGATCAAACATTACCTAATAAGCTTGATGTAAGATCCAAATTACTTCTCATTTGTTGAAATTGTTGGAGAACCTCCAAGGTGTGCAAGCTTGACTCCAAAATCCAATATTGTTTCCAATGCCACCGAGCTTCACTTCAAGATCCAATCTTGATTTCTCATAGATGAAATGTTATATAGATCTCACAAACTTCTCAAAACACTTCTCTAACTTAGACTAATTTCTCTAAGAATTTGCTTGTATTTGAACTTGTAATTAAAATCTTCTAAAGCTTGCTATTTATAACAAAACTTAGTCAATTTTTAATTAATAAGAGTTTTAATCAACTTTTAAGTGGGCTTAATCTAGTTTGTCCAAATATGTATAATTATGTGCGACTAATCTTCATTGTCTCCCACTTTAATTTAATCCAATTAAATCAAGTCAATGATTAGGAAATGAATTAGTTAAATGTTTGCCACATTGATTTAATCCAATTAAATCAAGCTAAAACCACATATTATTACATACTTACAATTACCATAATATCCACAAATGGTAGAGATAATTATGATTTTACAATTAAGCCATTGTATAATTATTGAATTAGTCTAATTAATCTAATTAGGTCAAAGTAAATAATAAATGTTATCCAATAACACTTGATTATCTTAGTTGATAATTATAATATCGAATATTATCTTTTATAAAAAATAATCGGCTACCCAAGTGCTCAACGAGTGCACTTCATATTGGGGCTCTATAAGTTCAGACACGTTCGTCATATAAGCCTAGCTAATATGTACGTAATTCGACCACCTCCGAATTTGCGAGGAACACGAACGACCTTTCTGAATTATACAAGTCGATGTCATCACATATGTTTAACAATCCATATGTCATAGGCTATCTGAGTTGTGCTCAAGAAACATAGAATATACTGTCAAGTTTCCAAGACGCACATCTCATGTCGACATGTCCACGATTCTTTACAATTGATGTGATCCACCCTAGGTGATCGGCTTTGGCCAAGGTCTTTAAGAATCGTGACCTTACTTACATGGATACCTAAACCCCTTATGATACACATACGGGCCGACAGATCCTATCTTGTTTCGCACTTGATTACTGGGTGCATCGGTCCACACCCAACGAACATCTAGAGGCCAGACCATGAAAGATTTCTGACATACATGACATCAAAGTGTAGAGTATCTAACACAAAATCAATGATATCCTATAGTTAAATGATTACATATGCTACTCGACTCGATGAGGTTCCCTATTGACGGTGGTGTGTACTTCCAACTATTAGGAATCACCTGTGAGTCATTCAGTGTTCGCTCCAACGAATACCCACATGTCTATATGAGTTTCAAAAACTCATGGTACATCGCGTTAAACAATTTGAACTCCAATTCCAATATACGACATGTGCTAGTCTTATAGGTTATAAGAATTCGACTGTATTTCAAAACTAAAATTCGACTGTCTTTCAAAACTAACGATTAAGAATATTTATTTTAAGAATAGTTTACACCTATTGTCAAAACTATTTTAAGGTCGATGTCATTCTTATCATATATATACATCAATTTAATACGCGTAATGACAATACCATTATAAAGTATGAAATGAAAAATGTAGTTATTTTATTAATAAATAATAAAATATACAATTCGGATTGACACTCCAAGCACAAACTCTATCATTTTTTATTTAATTTTAATATGATAGTCTAATATATTTTATTGTTATAATATAATTATTATAAACTTATAATATGTATTTTTTTATTATAATATGATTTTTATTTGATAGATTTATTAATTTGTATAAAAAGCCGCCACGTGTCACGATGTTAATAAAAATGTTATTTTAATTTTATTATTTAATAATAATAAATTAAAATAATAATATTAATTAATTAATTAGATTTCTTATTTCAATAGTAGATAATGTTTTTATATTGTAATATGTTTCTTATGTTAATAATTTATTATTTTAATTTTATAATTTAATAATAAAATATTAATTGTAGATAATTTAATATTATTTTTTATGATAATAAGATAATCTAATATGTTTTATTGTTATAATAAAATTCTTATAAAATTATAATATGTAATTTATTATAATATGATTTTTATTGATAGATTTATTAATTTGTATAAAAAGCCGCCACGTGTCACGATGTTAATAAAAATGTTATTTTAATTTTATTATTTAATAATAATAAATTAAAATAATAATATTAATTAATTAATTAGATTTCTTATTTCAATAATAGATAATATTTTTATATTGTAATATGTTTCTTATGTTAATAATTTATTATTTTAATTTTATAATTTAATAATAAAATATTAATTATAGAGATTAGATTAATTGTAAATAATTAAATATTATTTTTATGATAATAAGATAATCTAATATGTTTTATTGTTATAATAAAATTCTTATAAAATTATAATATGTAATTGATTATAATATGATTTTTATTGAATAAATTTATTAATTAATTTTATAACTTTAATATGAAGTAGTCATGTGACTTGATAATGAGACTCAAAAATATTTAACTTATATATATATACTAGTTTTTGCCCGTGCCTACGGCACGGTGTTACAGTATTTGGCTCGTACCTACGGCACGGTGTTACAGAATTAAATTATTTTTATTTTTTAATTAAATGATGCCCGTGCCTACGGCACGACACGGTGTTACAGAATTAAATGATTTTATTTTTTAATTAAATGATGCCCGTGCCTACGGCACGGTGTTACAGTATTTGGCCCGTGCCTACGACACGTTGTTACAAAATTAAATAATTTTATTTTAACTTTCTATTTTTTTATTTGAAAATTTGAAAATTTTGACCATTTCCATCAATCAATTCACTCTCTTTACTCCAATTACCAATGAAATGATCTGAGCCGTTAATTAAGCCACATAAAGAGAGCCGTTGGATGCACTCTCTTTCCTCCAACACCATTGTGCTTTATAATAGATAAGAAAATTATTTTTATTTTATATTTTACTTTAATAGGTTTTTTATTAAATATATTATTAATTTAACATTGAGCTCTCCGGTGTGAGGTGACGCAAGATTTAAAGATATTTAATATATAGAATATAGATTTTTCTTGTGTGGGCTCTTTACCCAAACGCTACACGTGGAATGCCCAAAAATATAAATATAAATAAAATAATAAAAAGGAAGGCCCCGTAGGGCATTTTCCGTCATTTACCCTAAACATACACGTGGAATCAAAAAAATATAAAATAACAACGAAAGAGGGACACGTCTCACAATTTTTGATCCGCAGAATAATCGAAGAGACGAGGATAGTACACAGAGAAAGTCATCAGTACCTCAAGAAAAAACACAGTGAAAACACCTCAACTGGCCAATAGTATCACATTACACAGACTGATGACGTGGCAAAAAGATTTTCAAAATCCCGCCTAAACCCGGACTTCAATTTAATCCGTAATTTCAATTTTATAAAATTTTGGATTTTGGATTTCCACCGAAAGGAACATTTCGTTATTTCGCATCGCCTCTTAAAAGCCGAAAAAAGTTCACACACGAAAACAAGCATATCCTTTTATCTAACAAAAACCCTAACTCACCAGGTAACTCGCTGAGTCTCTACAACGCTAACTCAGTCCGAGTTACTCCGATTCTGACTATTCTCACCGATTTTCATAGTTTTGTGTGTGCAGGATTCGTCATGAAAGGAGGCGGATCGAAAGCTGACGCTGTAGGAACCGATAGCAAGTGAGTTTTGATAGTTTTTATAATTATATCGTCTATCGGATCTGTAGATTTTATTTTTTATCATACGCTTGTATTATTTTTTTATTCAAAGCTTGTTTGTGATTCTGTTTTTGTTTGTTTGTTTTTTTGTTTTTTTTTTTTTGGTTATTGTGATTATAGGCTGAAGAGCAAAGGCGCGAAAGCCGGCAAGCGAACGGCAAAGCCGAAGGCTGCGAAAGATCCAAACAAACCGAAGAGGCCTCCTAGTGCTTTCTTCGTTTTCATGTATTAGTTTCTGATTTTTTTTTGAACAAAATAAGAATCTTATTTATATTTTTATTTAATGATTTGAGAAGCTTGAATCTTATTTTATCTTTAACGAAATTAAGGGAGGAGTTCAGGAAGCAGTTCAAAGAAGCTCATCCTAACAACAAATCTGTCGCTGCTGTAAGTGATTTCATATATTTTTTTTAAGAATAAAATTTATATAATTGTTTTACTTCTCGTACAATTTTTTGATGTGAGCTTTCTTTATGAATCAGGTTGGCAAAGCTGCTGGAGAGAAATGGAAGGCGATGTCAGATGATGTAAGTATAATAATTTATTATGCCTTTTTAAAAACAATAAAATAAAATTATCCATAGGCATAAATATATGTATTGACTTGTTTGATCATTTATTTGACTATATGATTTCAGGATAAAGCTCCTTATGTTGCAAAGGCTGAGAAACGAAAGTCTGATTACAAACAAGAACATGCAGGATTATAACAAGCAATTGGTAACTTTTTTGGTTTAATTTTGTTAGGAAACATAATCCCTAATATATTTACATGTTTGTCCTCTTAGGATCTAACCATACATGTATTACTAGTCCTTGATTTATTTACATGCTAATTGAAATAAATCTATACTAACCACAACACAATTGCATACCTTAAACTTGTAGAGACCTCTTAATCAAACTTAATTGATTGCTTAACTCAATAAGCAAATGGTCTTATTTATAGGAAGAAATCAAGTCACTATTCATTGATTACTATTAATCAAATAATTAGGATGCATAATGACATTTTCTAATCCTTCCAAAAATGTTACCATCATGGGTGTACCATTTGTTCCCCATTTAACATTTTACTAATTGTTGTTACTTAACAACTCTTGTTGTTACTTAATTATTTGATTAACAACTCTTGTTGTTTACTTAGTAATGAAATCATTACTAATTGTTGTTATTTAACAACACCACATAATTAGCTTAATAATTTCCAAGATGAAATCATTACTAATTGTTGTTATTTAACAACACCAAATAATTAACTTAATAATTTCCAAATGAAATTATTACTACAATTAATTTCCAACATCTCCCACTCACACATGATGGGATCAACAATTTTTATTATCTCTACAAGAATAATTCATACTTTGCAATTGTGCCGTGCGACCAGCATACTTCGAGAGCTCACTTGCTATACATCTGTTAGGAATATATAGCCGCTCGAAAAATGGATAGAACCATAGTGGATTATGTATGCAGTATCCTCGATCATTTATCACATTAAATCTCTCTCGATCTCTTTTCGAATGTAATATTTATTTTGTATTCACAATCATGTTTGATCACATAGAATAACATAATTGGTCGACCAGTGAATACAAGCTAATGTGATATTACTCATATAATGATCTTTCTCATTTCTCGAATCTCTCAACTTTGATTCAATTCGCTTTTCCAGAGATGTTCTTTCAGATCGAATCTCTCATGATCTTTCAGCAACACTCCAAGATAGCGATCATCAAATCTAAGTTTTAAGAAGCAGACAAGAGTCTAAAGGGTACAATGTGAGATTGAAATAATCTCAAGGGTCTCACACAATATCAAGACTGAGATCTCTACTTGTATTACCCTCAATAGTCACAAATGTACACATGGTATGAAAACATGTGCTACGGTATTCTCTCCTTTCCCATGGAGCGCATGTCTCATAAAATACCGTACAGATTATAGTTCAGACAAACACAATGTCTAACTCATAACTGACATTAAGACAAGTAAGGTGAAACGAACTTATTCACCTTAGGTCATATCATAGAAAGAAACGACATGACTTATAACGACATTACTTAATTTTCAAGCTTGAGCTCTCCAAATTATCACTCAAGATAATTAGCTTAAAAATTTGTCTCATCTCCCATTAACACAAAGTAATGGAGGCGATTGCCCGTGTGAGAGGGCCAATCATTCACTTGTCCGACATACTTCTCATACTAACAAATAGTATATCAATGAGTATTAACATTAGTAAACAATTATTTGGGAAAAATACATATCATATATAATGTAAGCACATTAACATCTACGCAATCCCTGAGTTTTTACATGTCTAACAAAGACATCTCTAGGAACAGGCTTGGTCAATGGATCTGCTACCATTTCTTGCGTAGAAATGTACTTCATGTTTACCTCTTCTCGTGCAACTATGTCTTTCACAAAGTTATATTTGGTATCTATATGTTTCGTTTTACAATGGAATTTTGGGTCTTTTGTGTAGGCTATCGCTGCTTCACTATCACAGTTAACTAATACTGGACCAGAAGCTTCATTTGACATACCCAAATGATCCAAGAACCTTTTCAACCACACAGCCTCTTGTACTGCTGATGAAAAGGCCACAAATTCAGCCTCCATTGTGGATAAGGCTATACAAGATTGTTTCTTACTGCTCCATGAAATGGCACCATTGTTTAGCAAGAAAACAAATCCGGAGGTAGATTTTCTTTCATCTAAATCTCCTCCCCAGTCAGCATCAGTATAGCCTCTCAATTGCAGATCATTTCCTTGATAACACAATGAGTAATCAGCTGTCCCTCTCAGATACCTAAATATTCTTTTAACTGCTTTCCAATGTGCTAGTCCTGGATTGGATTGGTATCTACTTACCATTCCAACAGCGAAACAGATATCAGGTCTTGTACACAACATTGCGTACATTAAACTTCCAACTGCATTTGCATAAGGAACTTTCTTCATTTGTTCCTTTTCCTGTGGAGTTTCAGGACACAATCTACGACTTAAAGCTTCAGTTTTCGTGATAGGAGTATCAATGGGTTTGCAAGCCTGCATTTGGAAGCGTTCAAGAATTTTCTTTATATATGACTCCTGTGAAAGAGATAATAAATTCTTTGAACGATTTCTTGAGATCTTAACCCCAAGAATATATGCAGCTTCACCCATATCTTTCATCTCGAAGTTAGATGATAACCATTCTTTAATGTGTTTTACAAACTCCTTATCATTTCCGGCTATAAGTATATCATCCACGTACAAAGATAAGATAATGAACTTATCTTTATCTCTCTTGGTGTACACACAATGATCCTCATCTATCATTGTGAAATCATTCGAAATGATTGTATTGTGGAATCGTATATACCATTGTCTAGACGATTGCTTGAGACCATATATAGACTTTAAAAGTCTACATACTTTCTCATTTTCATTTTCTTTTATGAAACCTACTGGTTGTTCCATGTAGATTTTTCATCAAGTTCTCCATTGAGAAAAGCAGTCTTTACATCCATTTGATGTAATTCTAGATCCATACTTGCTACTATAGCCAGAATCAAACGAATTGAGGTAAACCTTACAACAGGTGAAAAAGTCTCTTCGTAGTCAATTCCTTCCTGTTGCGTATACCCTTTTGCCACAAGTCGTGCTTTATATCTTTCGATATTGCCATCGGCATTACGCTTTATTTTAAGAACCCATTTGTTCTTAACAGCTTTACGTCCTTTGGGTAGATCAACCAATTCCAAACTTGGTTGGACCTCATTGACTCCATCTCTTCTTCCATTGCTTTCATCCATTTTTCCTTAGCAGGACACTGAAGAGCCTCTCTTATGTTTCTAGGTTCTTCATCATCTTGAGGTAGAATCATAAAGGTTTCTCCTTCGATATCGAAACGACGTCGAGGAATGCCTATACGATTACTACGTCGCAATTGGGATTCTAGTGGTGGAACTGATTCCTCACTTTCGATATTATTCCCATTTGGATCGTGCACATTGCTCCCACTAGGATTATGTACATCACTCCCACTCGGATCACGTAAATGACTCGTGTGAAACTAATTCATCATTTTGAGATTCATGTGAAACAGATTCATCATGTTTTCTCAAATTTCTCTCATCACTCCCACTTGAATTAGGTAAACCCGAGTGTTCACCAATCATGTGATCCATGTGATCTTGAGTTTCATATAGAGATAAATCTTGACCTATCTCTCCCTGCTTAGGAAAATCATTTTCTAAAAATGTGATATCTCGTGATTCAAATTCTGTCACGCCTCCACTTTCATGTTCACCTATGCAAACATAACCTTTTGATTGTTCAGAATATCTTATGAAGATACTCTTTTTTCCTCTTGGGCCTAACTTTCCATGTTCGTGAGAACGCACATGAACATAAGCCGCACAACCCCAAGGTTTTAGAAAGTGAATATCTGGTTTACGACCTGTCCATAACTCATATGGTGTGGTGGACACAGATTTAGATGGCACTCGGTTAAGTACATATGTGGCAGTTAATAATGCATCACCCCAATAGGTTATAGGCAAATTTGATTGTGCCATCATAGACCTAACCATCTCAAGAAGAGTTCTATTTCTTCTTTCCGCAACACCATTTTGTTGAGGAGTAGCAGGAGTAGTCAACTGACGACTAATTCCTTTTTCATCACATAATTCTCTGAACTGATCAGATAAGTACTCACGACCACGGTCAGTGCGTAGTGCTTTAATTTTCTTGTCCAATTGATTTTCTGTCAAATTCATAAATTTCTTGAAACATTCTAATGCTTCGGATTTATGAGCAATCAAATAGACATAACCAAAGCGAGTAAAATCATCTATAAATGTGATGAAATAAGATGCTCCATGCCTTGCCCTGACATTCATTGGACCACAGATATCTGAATGAATTAATTGTAATGGAAATTCTGCTCTAGTCCCTTTTCCAAATGGTTTTCTCGCAGTTTTTCCTGCCAAGCAATATTCACAGGTTGACAATTCCACCTTCTCAATATTTCCCAGAAAGCCTTCTTTGGCTAATCTGTTCATTCTTTGCTGGCCAATGTGGCCAAGTCTAGCATGCCACACAGTTACATCACTATCATCACTGACAGATGAAGTAACAAACGAAAAACCGGAATTGTGATTAAAACATTCAACATTTAATACAATAAAACCATCCAGAAAATAACCAGAACCATAGTGTATTGTACCTAAGTACAAATCAACACCAAATTTATGGAAGTTCAAATTGAAACCTAAATTAACCAAAACCAACACAGAAACTAAATTTCGACGAATTTGTGGAGCAAACAATACATCATGTAGTAGTAAAGTTTTTCCACCATGCATGACTAACTTGCATGTTCCTATGCCTTTGACTTCAACCCGTGAGTTGTTGCCAACATATATCCACTTCACCCCAGGTGAAATTCGTCGAAATTCCACGAAGGCATCTCTATCCTTCGCTACATGGTCTGTGGCTCCTGAGTCTACAGTCCACAAAGGATTAGATTCAGTTAGAAAGATTGAACTTGAAACACATATTTCATTTAAATATGCACGAAAGGTATTCACCTTTTTAGGCTCAGTGCAGTCACGAGCAAAATGACCTTTCTTACCACAGTTAAAACATTTAACCTTTGCCATGTTTTTCTTTTTGGTAGGACGTTTTCCTTTCCCATGTTGATTGGTTTTCTGTTTCTTTTCTGGCTTAGAAGAATTTTGTTCTTTTCCGAACTGGAACCCACCACCATGAAATTTTCTTTTCTTTTTGAAACCCCCTGGTTTGCTAGTTTCTGTCATATACACTTCAGCATTTGACTTAGCAGCCGCAAGGCGGTCGCTTTCTAATTCAAGGTGACGTTTGGCATCATCAAAGGTTTTGATGCTCTCATTGTGGGTCAAATGCATTTTCATATGCTCCCAGCTATTTGGAAGAGAACGAATGACCGCTTGGACTTTCTGTTCATCTGTAAGAACATGTCCAGCATCTGCCAGTTCAGTAATCATGTTTGACATTTGCCTCAAGTGTTTTGACATAGTGAACTCAGGACGTTTCTTCTTGTGTGTCAAACTTGATTGTCAGTGACCTGAGTTTGGTTATTGAGGTACTACAAACTTTTCAGCTAGTGTGGACCACATGTCCTTAGCTATGTCATATTTCCTGAACTCTTTCATTAGGTCATTATCCATACTGCTCAGCAACGTAATGCGGGCAATGGAATTCTTTTTCTTCCAGGCCTCATAAACCTCTCGGTCTCGCCTGTGTTGGGCCGTAGTGCCCTGTTCAGGTTCATCCATGCTCATTTTCAAAGTTTCAAGAACCTCTTGTTCTTCTAGCACATATTGGATTTTCATGCTCCAAATTTCATAATTATCGCCATTCAGTTTCTCACCCTTGTTGAGTTCAGCAATAATGTTCTTTGTTGCGGAAGCCATATTAAAAAACAAAGTTTCTACAGACATTCATGCACAATTGTTAATACTTTTATTTATTTTATCATGAAACGAATTATGTTTAATAAAATTCTTCAATGGGGTTGGAGTCAAAAGGCCACTATGTGTCCAATCATCATCCAATTACCCAATGTAAAAATATTATCAACATAATCAATCATGTAAAATCATTTTCTAAAAATTACATAAATTCTTAGAACATCTTAATCATGCGACTTGTACATGACAATCATTGATTTAATTACATAAATTCAAAATCAACATGAAACATTCAAATATAAATACAATATTTACATGCCGTAAAATAACACATCATTACACACAGAAATAACATGAAAGAATTAATATTACATAATAATTTTTCCAGTTGTAGAGTCCCAACTCATATATGTTTTTGGATACGAATCCTCAAACTCTTTGGGTAACTCGTAATTGATCTTGGACAGCCATGGAAAACCTATAGCAAATTTAGGATCCTTACAACGTTTCAGGGACATCGAAGGAAAAATATTATTATTTGCCTTATGCCGTAGATACTGAACCGCTAACCTCTCAATGGCTTTATTATAAGGAACGTGTTTTTCCTCACGTTTTACTAATATCCAAATACGAGTAAATTGTTTTTGCCATATCTTGGGGAGAGTGTTTCTCAGTAATCTGAATCTATTCGGCTGTCCTATCCAATTACCTGCCCAGATAGACTCCTGTAACATGTTATTGAAAGTGATGATATGCGAAATCATATCATCGCTTTCACTCATTCGATATTTATCCATTTCCATCAACATGTCTGATATCATCTCCCGGTCTGTGGGTGTCGTAATCACTTTTGCAATTCTTCGAATAATCGCCATGATTTTTCTGCAACAAATACAAGAAAAAATCAATACAATGAAACACAAAGTTACATTGACTAAAATAAACATCACAAAGATATTTATCATAAACACAAAGTTTATATGATAAAACAAATTTATCATGATCGATTAATACAATATGCAAAAAGGATTAGACATTTAACCATGACGGATCGGAATTACCGAAGCAAACCGATACAGATATGACCCACACGGGTCAACACGGTAGTCCACGCGCCATACACGCGCCCCATGAGTGGCTCACGCGCCTCCACGCGCCTCCACGCGCCGGCCACGGGCTCCCACTCGCCCTCACGCGCCCTCACGCGCCGGCCAGCCTCGGCCAAGTCACACGCGCAGACGACATGTCGTTCGCTTGTTCTGTGGCCGTATGACAAGTCGTTTATATTAAGAAGCCGACGACTTGTCGTCTATCTTCTATTCGGATGACATGTCGGTTAGCTCATTATTTACGTACGACTTGTCGTACACTTATTCGGACGACTTGTCGTCCTATTTCCTAAATACCGGATGACATGTAGTACGGCTATTCTGGGAGTGTTTTTCTGGGTAAAAACAGATTCATCTAGCCAACTTCTAGGGTCCATATCTTTCTCAATTTTAATCCAAATTAAGAACATGATATACCAAATTGAAGATCTCATGACGTAGTTTTCAAAACATATTTGAACATGCGATTATCAATTTTCTACAGAGAGTTATTACGGCCCAAAGTTGGAGAAAAATCATTTTTGAAAAACAAAAACCAGAAACATTTTCAACATTAATCATACATGTTCATGCAATTTTTGTTTAATCCAACTAGAATACATGTAATTAAGCTACTGATACCAATGTTAGGAAACATAATCCCTAATATATTTACATGTTTGTCCTCTTAGGATCTAACCATACATGTATTACTAGTCCTTGATTTATTTACATGCTAATTGAAATAAATCTATACTAACCACAACACAATTGCATACCTTAAACTTGTAGAGACCTCTTAATCAAACTTAATTGATTGCTTAACTCAATAAGCAAATGGTCTTATTTATAGGAAAATCAAGTCACTATTCATTGATTACTATTAATCAAATAATTAGGATGCATAATGACATTTTCTAATCCTTCCAAAAATGTTACCATCATGGGTGTACCATTTGTTCCCCATTTAACATTTTACTAATTGTTGTTACTTAACAACTCTTGTTGTTACTTAATTATTTGATTAACAACTCTTGTTGTTTACTTAGTAATGAAATCATTACTAATTGTTGTTATTTAACAACACCACATAATTAGCTTAATAATTTCCAAGATGAAATCATTACTAATTGTTGTTATTTAACAACACCAAATAATTAACTTAATAATTTCCAAATGAAATTATTACTACAATTAATTTCCAACAAATTTGTTTATAGTTTGAAAATTTTGATGGTGAATGATTATTTATACATGATCTTGGTCTGTTGTAAAATAGGCTGACGCTGCTGAGGAAAATGAATCTGACAAGTCTAAGTCTGAGGTGAATGATGAGGATGATGGAGAAGGCACTGGAGAGGTTTTAATCCAACTACAAACTTATTGATTTTATAAAATTATAAAATGATGATATCATAATTGATTCTGGTGGAGTATTTTGTTTTTTGTTTTACAGGAGGAAGATGATGACTAGAGAATGGCAGCGAAGGATTCAGAGTCGAAGTTTAGCAATCTAATAGAATTGCTTATAACATGATAACCCTAGCTTCTTAGATTAGAAAAGAAACGAAAGTAGTGTTCAGGTTTTACTGATGTACTGAATGGATATTGGGATTGTACTTGATGTTCTCTTTAAGTCTTTAATGATTTAGTTTCAGTTTTTATATTTTGTGAGATATTATTATTTTCTTGTTGGTGCTTATTGCTTGTTGTTTGCTATTGCATGTCAATTTTGGTTATAGCATTCACTGTAATGTAGCTTTGCTTTAAATATTTGATATTTGTGTTTTTGTTGTTTGTTTTTTTCCTTGTGTGATGAGTGTAGGTTTTGGCAGTATTGGTTGGTTGGAAATTGGAATTTTGATACAAAATGGTTGTTTTGGAACTGTTAATTCTCAATTCCTTGTATAGTTTGTGATTTGTTTGTTTTAGGTTCTCGACACAGAATGTCTTTGTGGATTAAATATTGGGTTAATAATTTATAATTAAGGATTAAAAAGTAAATAGTTTAAAAGAGAGTAGGGTTCACGTAACCCTAAAGGAAAAAAATAAAAAAGTGCTTTAGAAGTTCAAGTTTCGGCAGTCAAGTTTGTTAGAAGCTGCAATGTAGATGACGATAGGGTGATCTCATCATCTTCATTATCCAACGGCTTCAAATTGGTGCCATGGTTGAGCTGGGACGGGTGGGATTTCGTCAGAGAATCTCTCCTCTTCTTCCTCTTCTCCTCCTCACAAGGTTGCCTCTGCACTTCAAAGAATATCAACATGGAGAAGCAGAGGATGCTTGCCTGCTGTTATTGATGCAACAGCTTCCATCATTGAAATTCAACAGAAAGATAATTACTACAGAGATAAAGAGCACCAAGCTGCTGATGTTTTAGATTCAGACCAATTGCTGGCTATGCTTTATTTTATGGCAATCATGAGGCTTGTGAACTGTGTTGTTGAGAAAACAAGTTGGAAAACATAGGCTTCAATTGCTGAGGCTGCTAATGCTATTGTAATTCCACGCAAACTGATTGATGTTCACCATGAGGGTTCGCATCGTGATCTGCCTGCCCTCCAGGTAGTTCGGGTTTTGTTCTGATTAGGCACGGGATTGGTTGCAAGCGTATTATTGGGAGCCTCAAAAGAATCAGATTCCCTTTCAAAGAGATGGAACTGCTAGGGAAGATGACTGAAGAGGAGGCTAAGGTCATGGAGTTATATAGGAAAGCATAAATAAGGACTCTCCAAAGGATATTTCGTTGTACTATGCTTTCTTAATGAAATATAGGAGATATTGTCGGTATAAGCCAAATGTGAATACAAATGTTAAATGTAATATTAATTTTAGGAAGAATCAAGAAGAATATCATTTTCGTAGTTTAAGATATTTATACTTATTTCGGTTGACATTAATAATACCTATAATAACCCTAGGCAAGAGGCTATTTTAAGAAGCCACTGATATTCTTCTTGATCATTCTTCCTAAAATTAGGGATATGTTTAACATTTATATTCACATTTGGCTTATGTCGACAATATCTCTTATATCTCATTAAGAAAGCATCGTATCATTCAAAGTGTCTTTATTTATGTTTCCCATATAATCTCCATGATCCTAGCCTCCTCTTCAATCATCTTTGTGGATTAATTTCTTCTAGGGAAGTGTGGAATTTGCTGTTTATGATTTTGTTTTATGGACTTTAGCACACATTGTTGCAGGGTATTTTTATTGCAACATATCGATGTGGAATTTTATCTTTTAAGCTATTCTTTTTTCTTGGGAATGTTTCAAATTTCTCCACAAGAAGTGATACACTTACTTATATTTCTACCGAAAATAACTACACATCTCTCACTGTTGTAGTTATTTTATGTAAGAATTTAAATATATTTATCATTTTTATATTTTAAACGAGTGAGTTTAAAAGTTGATTGTGAAACAAAAGAGAGGCACCTCTTGCCTTTGCAAAAAATGGAAAAAGTTGGGGTGGTTGTTTCGTAGCTTATTTATATATTTATTATTTGTACTTAGTGATGCTTCGTCTTGAAGGGATGTGGTTGGGTGATGTAGGGTTTATGATCTGATTTTCAGGTCATGAATTTGAATCCAGGGAATGTGTTTCTTATAAGAGGCTGAGACAATCGAAGATTTTACCTATTCTATTTAAATCCAGAAGGGTTGATTTGGCGACGAAATTTTCAAAGATTCCAAAAAAAAAAATACTTGATGCTCGGTAAAAGTCCCATTCCTTTTGAGATGGTGCTTTACCTTTGATGATTGGACTGTGCATTTCCTGTGGACAGTGATAGAAATCAAATGGAATTTGACTGTAATAGCTTTTTTTTTTGAATCATTTGACTTGAGAAGTTTTATAGTTTTAATATGTCAAGTGCTTGGACCAAGTTATTGTCAGTTGAGACAAAAGAAACCCTTTTGACCTCAAAGCGAAGTGGTAATGGAATTTTGTGTGGAAATCGTGGTTACTGGGTACAGAAAATTTTTACTGGCAAGCAGTGTAGTAACTGTAGTCGTAAGATTTATGACTTGATTGATTCATTTATTTATTTTTGATTGTGAATTCCACCAACGCTTCTACTTATCCACTCAACTTTAGCTCTTGATCTGTGAGTGGAGTTGAAAAAAAAGAAAGAAACAGTGAATGGAGGTAGTGGCTACCAAATTTATGTGGAAGTTGGCAAGAATGAGGAATCATACAGGGGCAACCTTTTTTACACTGAATCTAAGGAAAGGTGGTAATAGGATGGGACGAGATGAAATTTTTCAATTTTGGTCCCTTCATGTTTATATGATCGCGACAAAAAATCATTTTGATCTTGCCTTGTATCCTGTTATATTATGTCTTGTTAAATCTCGATTCATTATGCTAAAATCCTGTTAAAATTTTTGGAACATATATTTTATTTTTGACATGATCCAAAAGAGATTTGTCAAACCTAAATTCACTTGGGCAATATCTATTCTATTCCCAGTTGGTAGATGCAGTATCTAAGCATTAGCTGTAGCAAAATTTTGGGATCTGTCAGCAATTTTTGAACTGTTAAGTTTATAGCATGAAACTTACCATTCTGCAAAATGCTTCTGAAATTGTCTTATAAACTCAAATATTTCATAATTATTGAAAATAAGGAGACATATAATCCTTTACATCAGAGAAACTGCAAATGGGAAACAATTGAACAAATATATTCCCCTTCTCTATACAACAAAGTCCACTGGCAATACAAAGGGGGGCAAAAATAAAAAAAAAACAACAATCTTTTGGACGTATGATATGGAAACAAAATGGATATACAGCAAAAGAATTCCAAACCAAACCAAACCAAAACCATACAACGAAAGAATTAAGAAAATAAATGACATTTACTATTGTTCACTCTCGATAATAGAATTTATTAGCTTCGTTTATCGTGTTCTGCAATTCTCAGAACCTCTTTTGCCAGCGAGGAGAATGATCTAGCTGTGTCTTGCATTTCTGTAGTTTTCAAGTTGATTCCCTGCCAATTGAAGAGAAAAGAAGTGGCACTATAAGTCTCTAACTAATTGTTAAATGACCGTGTTTTTTAGATAACTATCTGAAAATCATGGGGAGGGGGCATCGAATGTAACTGATAACAAGACAATAATTTACACAATACCTGTAACTTTTTCGAATTCTCTTGCAGCTTGCTTTCAGCCATTTTAGCAGCATTTGGTTGCTATCCATATCAAAAGACAAAAACAATGTTCATTCATGAATAACTTATTGGATTAAGTGTTGTGATTAAACACACAATAATAGAGGATAATTTGAGAGAAAACTCTTCTTTTATATAACCACAAAAGAATTACAAAGCTTCCAATACAAGCTTTACAAAAAACTCTCACCATCACTCTCACTACACTTTCACACATTTAGGGATATCTAACTTAATTTTTGGCTCCTTATATAGTGCTCAAAACCGCGTGAACAGTGCCACGCGGTTGAGCAAGCTGTCACCAAGCTTGCAATGGTTGGCATGGCTGGCAAGATCAAATATGCTTTCGGTGCATGATTTGATCATTTGCTGTCTTCAACAAATCTCCCCCTCGGTGAAGATTTCCCAAAATCTGAGCCGACCATCAATCATCCAAATCCGGATCCTCCAAAGGATCCTCCCCTGGCTGCATCTGTATGACTGCCTACGTACCCTGAGTTTGGATCAAGCCAATCGTAGTTCTCTGAATCTCCGCACTCTGTCTATGTGGAGAGTTTTGTCATCCCGGCTATGGCACGACAAATTTCAAGCTTCTCCTTCGGTAAAACCTTCGTGAACATATCGGCACCGTTGTCGTCGGTGTGAATTTTCCTGAGTTCTAACAGCCTTGAGCTCAGGACGTCCCGTATCCAGTGATACCTCACATCGATATGTTTTGACCTCGAATGAAATGTGGAATTTTTACCGAGATAGATAGCGCTCTGGCTATCGCAGTACAAAATGTACTTCTCCTGCTTGAAACCCAATTCCTGGACGAATGTCTTCATCCACAGCAATTCTTTGCAAGCTTCTGTAACTGCAATGAATTCTGCCTCTGTTGTAGAAAGTGCAACACACCTCTGCAACCTGACTGCCATGCCACAGCTCCTCCTGAGAGAGTAATCAGATACCCCGAAGTAGACTTTCGGGTATCCACATCTCCTGCCATATCTGAATCGGTGTAGCCCATCAACACTGGCTTGTCGCTGCTTCCAAAACATAACCTCATCTTGGAAGTACCTCGTAGATACCGCATGATCCATTTGATCGCATTCCAGTGTTCCCGTCCTGGGTTTGACATAAACCGGCTGACCAATCCAACTGCGTGTGTAAGTCTGGCCTCGTGCACACCATGGCATACATAAGACTTCCCACTGCTGAGGTGTATGGAACCTGTTTCATTTCCTCCTTCTCTGTCTCAGTAGAGGGACTCTGTCTCGTACTCAATCTAAAGTGGGTAGCAAGAGGAGTGCTAACCGCTTTAGCCTTGTCCATCTGGAATCTCTGAAGTACCTTCTCGATGTACTCCTCCTGTGACAAGTATAATTTCTTGGCTTTCCGATCACGACCGATCCTGATGCCAAGAATCTGTTTAGCTGGCCCCAAGTCTTTCATCTCAAAAGACTTACTCAGTTGCTGCTTCAAATTATCAATCCTGATTGATTCCGGCCAACTATCAACATATCATCTACATATAACAGTAAGATGATAAAGTCATCGTCAAAAAATTTCTGAACGAAAACACAATGGTCTGAAGTGGTCTTCTTGTATCCCTGCTCCCCCATAACTGACTCAAACTTCACGTACCACTGTCTCGGTGCCTGTTTCAAACCGTAGAGGCTTTTCCTGAGTCTGCACACATAGTCCTCTTTCCGCTGACTCTGACTAGAAGCTTCTGGTTGCTCCATGTAAATTTCTTCTTCCAGATCCCCGTGAAGAAATGCGGTCTTGACATCCATCTGCTCAACTTCCAGGTCGAGGCTTGCTGCTAAGCTGAGTACCACTCTGATGGATGACATCTTCACAACTGGAGAGAAGATTTCATCAAAGTCAATGCCTTTCCTCTGATTGAATCCCTTGACAACTAGTCTGGCTTTGTACCGGGGTTGTGAAGTATGCTCCTGTTGCTTCACTCTGTACACCATTTGTTCTTCAAAGCCCGTTTGCCTCTTGGCAATTTCACCAACTCAAAAGTGTGATTGTCATGCAAAGATTTCATCTCATCTTGCATGGCTTCCTCCCACTTTTCTCTGTCATCTGTTTCCACAGCCTCCTGGTAGCTCTCGGGTTCTCCCCCGTCAGTAAGCAGCACATACTCATATGCAGAGTATTAGTTGAAGGTCGCTTCTCTGTCAGACCTTCTCTGTGGAACTGTTGGTGGAACTTCTGGTACTGGTGGTTGATCATGATCATCATCTCTGGGAGCTTCATCACCTGTACCCTCATGTCTGGGAACCTCATCTTCAACTCGTACTGGCACCGGTGTATGAGGTTCTGGATTCACATTTCTGTATTGCTGGGGCATTGTCTTCAATTCCTTCCGGATATCTTCTATGGTCTGGTCTTCAACAAAGACAACATCTCGGCTTCTGACAATCTTCTTCTCCACAGGATCATAGAGTTTGTAGCCGAAATCATCCTGACCATAGCCAATAAAGACACATTGTCGCGTCTTTGCATCAAGCTTGGATCTCTCGTCCTTTGGGATGTGTACAAATGCTTTGCACCCAAAGATGTGCAAGTGTTGGTATGACACTTCTTTACCTGTCCAAGCTTGGTTAGGAACATTACCTTTCAGTGCGACCGCTGGGGACATGTTCAAAACATGTACTGTGTGATGAGTGCCTCCCCCCAGAATGTCTTCGGCAGCTTGGCTTGTGACAGCAAGCTTCTGATCCTCTCGCACAAGGTTCTGTTCATCCTCTCAGCTAGGCCATTCAGCTGAGGTGTCTTCGGAGGTGTCGTTTGATGTCTGATTCCTTGCATCTTGCAGTACTGATCAAACGGACCTCTGTATTCTCCACCGTTATCTGTTCTGATGCACTTCAGTTTCTTGCCGGTTTCTCTCTCCACCAAAGCATGAAACTCCTTGAACACTCCAAGCACTTGATCTTTTCTCTTCAAGGTGTATGCCCAGATCTTCCTTGAATGATCATCAATGAATGTCACAAAATACAGTGACCCTCCGAGTGTTCGTGTCTGCATCGGACCGCATACATCTGAATGTATGAGATCTAGTACCTCGGTTTCGGTTTCGTTGAGGCGGGGAGCTCTGGAAGGATACTCTGTTCTGCTTTCCAGCCATGCAGTGTTCACACTTCCGTAAGTGTGAGTTCTTCAATTCCGGAAGAACATTCCGCCTGCGTAGTATCTCCATCCCTGTTTGGCTCATGTGACCGAGCTTTTTATGCCATAACTCGGCTGCCTCATTACTGTTAACTGTATTTATGCTACTATTGGAAAGCTTAGCATGCATCAAATACAGAGTTGAGTCTTTCTTACCTCGTGCCACGACCATTGATCCTTTAGTGAGCTTCCAGCATCCGTCACTAAAGGTGCTGCAGAAACCTTCATCATCCAGCTTGCCTGTTGAGATCAGGTTTAACCGGATATCTGGGATGTGCTTGACTCCCTTCAACACTAGCCTTGTTCCGTGTCTGTTTCAAGGCAATGTCTCCAATACCGACGGCTTTGGACTGTCCGTCATTCCCCATCCTTACAGCACCGTAGTCCCCTGGTGTGTAAGATGAAAAGAAGTCTCTACGAGATGTGGCGTGTATGGATGCGCCACTATCTATC
Organism: Zanthoxylum bungeanum; assembly: GCA_019454045.1. Classification (NCBI taxonomy): domain Eukaryota; kingdom Viridiplantae; phylum Streptophyta; class Magnoliopsida; order Sapindales; family Rutaceae; genus Zanthoxylum; species Zanthoxylum bungeanum. Next base: position 19,377 of record SKCR01037818.1, on the reverse strand, counting down.
ACCCAACTGGTCTCGTGGCTGGCAAGATTCACAACAGCTTCTTCATACATTATGCAGAAGTCTTTGGAGGTTTTCTCGGTGGTAGTAGCAACTCTTTCTTGATTAGAGTCACAATCTCTCCTGGACTGCTCGTTCTTCAGTTTGTAGCAATCCCGCTTCATATGGCCTTTCTTTTTACAGTGATAGCACTCAATATCTCTAGTTCTTGACTTACCTCGGTTCTTGTCTGATCTCCCTGGGCCTCGGCTTTTACTCCTCCCCCTTCTGGTGTTCTTCTCTGTCACTAGAGCTTCTGAGGTTGAGGCTGATGCTGACTCCTGCATTCTCGTCCTCTTTTCTTCCTCGAAGATCCTGGTCTTTGCCATCTCCATAGTGACTTTCCCATCTGCGGCTGAATTGAATCACCGTAGATCTGAACGTTTCCCAAGATTCTGGTAACGTATTAAGGAGTATTAAGCCATTTACCTCATCACCGAAGTCTATGCCCAATCCAGACAATTCTTTCATTGTTCCGAGGAAATCATTGATGTGGTCCGCCACAGCTGTACCTTCCTGGTATTTCAAACCCATCTTCTTGATGTAGTACAACTTGTTGTTGCCAGTCTTTGCTCGAAAAAGCTCCTCCAGCTTTCTCCATAAGACACGTGCATTTATCTCTTCACTGACATGGTTCACGATACTGTCGTCGATCCACTGACGAATAGTACTGCATGTTTTCTGATGAAGATTAGCCCACTTTCCATCGGTCATACCTTCTGGTTTCTGCTCCAGAAATACCGATCCATCATAGTCCTTCACATACAGAAGGTCTTTCATCCTTCCTCTCCATGTGAAATAGTTTGTACTGGTTAACAAAATCATTTTTCCGTTGCTCCCCTCCATCATAAAAATTCTAAGCAGAATTTCAAAAAACGGACCTCACCGTTGCGTCCGGAATGGTCGAAAATGGTGGAAATGACACTTCGTTTGTCAAAATCCGACACAGGGACCAATTTGCAAATTTCAGAAATTACAGGGGTCAAAGTGCAATTTCCGAAAGTTCAGGGGCCAAAGTGCAATTACGGAAAAGTTAAGGGACTAAATTGCAATTTCCAAAAATTTAAGGGACTAAATTGAAAATATCTGAAAGTATAGGGGCTAAACTGTAATTTTCAGAACGTTCAGGGACCTATCTGAAATTTACCAGGCACCGCTGTCGTGGCAGACACGTGGCGCTGACGTGGCGCTGACTGTGCGCTGACTGTGCGCTGACGTGGCGCTGACTGGGCGCTGACTGGGAGACACGTGTCAGATGACGTGGCGCTGACGTGGTCGTCTTCAACCTTCAGACGGCGAGTGCGGCGCGTGACTGCGCGTGGAGCGCGTGGCGAGCTCTCTGGATGGCGCGTGCGGCGCGTGAGTGCAGCTGAGACCTCCGTTCGATCGCCGGAAAATACCACCGTGCTCGTCTCTCCGTGAAAAGTCTGATGGTATGCTCAAAATCGATTTTCGACAACTTTCGTCGGAATCGACTTTCCGAACCGAAGCTTCGTTTCCGAATTTCGGGATCCCTCCGTGGAACCGTAGCTCTGATACCACTTGTTGTGATTAAACACACAATAATAGAGGATAATTTGAGAGAAAACTCTTCTTTTATATAACCACAAAAGAATTACAAAGCTTCCAATACAAGCTTTACAAAAAACTCTCACCAATCACTCTCACTACACTTTCACACATTTAGGGATATCTAACTTATGATTTTTGGGCTCCTTATATAGTGCTCAAACCGCGTGAACAGTGCCACGCGGTTTGAGCAAGCTGTCACCAAGCTTGCAATGGTTGGCATGGCTGGCAAAGATCAAATCATGCTTTCGGTGCATGATTTGATCATTTGCTGTCTTCAACAATAAGTACATTACTAGTGTACTAGAAAATGATTATGCAATGAATGTATACTTACACTGGACTGCAAAAATCCGTATTTCTTCTTAATTTGATCAACTGCTCCAATTTTATCGTCTTGTTGCTCTTCTTTGATGCTGTTTTTCTCATTCTTGCCCTTCATGTGTTTCAATTTACCTGAAAATGAAAATATTTTAATTTAGTCAGTCAGCAGCAAGTCCTACATTCTACAACATTGAAACAGTTACATAAAACATGAAAACAGACATGTTGATTTATCATCTTGCACTGACCTTTAAAAGCTTGAAACTTGCTTGACAATTTCTGCTTATTCATGGCTGCCAACATGCTCTGTTCTTTGGGTTTTTCTCTGATACCATCAAGGTCAATATCATCTTCGCAGATGGCAGAGAAAGATAATGATACAAAATTGGTCAAAAAACAAACAATAAATTTTAGAGCCGGCTGACTTAGACGATTGATGTATGTAATTTACCTATGTTTATTATATTCTCATCTTCTTCCACATCCAGGTTATCTTTATTCTCATAATCACATTGGAAGTTGGCAGTAGAAAAAATCACTGCAAGTTCTTCAATACTCTCTCTAGTATCTTCTGTTTTGATCTCAGGGGCTTGCTTTGTTTTGTTGCCTTTAAGTACAGAGCCGAATATGCCCTACCAAAAACAAATACACATTTTAAAATCATGAGTTCCATAACTACTGGCTCACAGGAAGAGTTCAAACATTTTCTTTATTCTATAAACATTACCTTTTTGTTATCCTTTTGGACAATAGATGCAGAGACCAGCCCCTCTTGTAAAAGTGTCAGATCATACCTGTAAACTTGGCTGGCAGAGTCCAAAAGCCTAGAAGCAAACACCGAGCGTTTGATCAATCAATAGGTTAAGGAAATATTTCATCTTAATATGAAGAGCGTTTACACAGTTTAGTACTCGCATTGCAATGTTGTATTTATACCTAAAGAATTCCCTTTGGAGCACTGCTGAGATGAAAAAGATTTCTTGATCACCATTCACCTGTTATATATAGCAGCTATGTGAGATGACAACTAAGTCCTTTTAAAAACATATTTGAACATGTCAAGTAATGAGATTCTACCATGATAAGTTCTCCCTCAAGTGAAGAGCACATCAAAGTGCTGGATAGTGAATTCGGTTTTGGTGTTGAATATGTGAAACCTCTAATTGAATTTTCCTTCAATAGGGATAACTCTGGCAAGCACCTACATTTGACAAAGAGATGGTGATGCAACGGCAACTTGATCACAAGTATTGCTACGGATTCTAGCTTTATTGATGGAATTTCAAAATCACAGACAAAAACACCACCTTATCTCAATTTTTCCACTAGTGAACAAGAGCATTAGGCCCACATCAGAGCCACTGTAGAACGTCGATGCCCAGCAACAAGATGAGGAATGAAACTTCTTCTTATAGAGCACCTTCTTAATTCCCTGGGACAAAGAAAATGAAAGTGATTAATGGGTATTGACTAAAGGTCATTTTTTTAACACACCCATTACCTGAACAGCGTGTGAAAAGGAATATACATATGCTGCTTTTTCTGAACACAGCAGTACAAATAATTGCTTTGGCATGATATTTTCAGCAGGACTTCCCTTGCTTAAATCCGGAATATTTGATATATTTGCTTCTCTAGCTACTGCATCCTGCCCATCTATACAGTGCTCAATCAAAAATTTGATTGCTTCAGACAATCGTCAATGTTGTTGCTGTCAAGAATAATATCATTGAATGAAGAGAGTAATGCGTACCCAGGATCTGCATGAAAAGAGCTCTGGAGGGTTTCTTGGGATGAACTGAGTTAGGGATCAGTGTGTTTCCAGTGTCACTATCAAGAGCCAGAACTGATGAATCCTTAGTTGCAACAATCAAAACGTTCTTCTCAAAGCCCTGCAAACTGCAGGTTTCAAATTGAAGAGATACGATGCCAGAAGAAATTTCACTGGCAATATGTTTTTGATACAGTACAGTAGGACCTTCTGTATCGATCAAATAAACCTGAAAGGAATATCAAAATGAAAATGTACTAGATTTATACTCTAACATTTATCCTTTTACAGAAACTAGATGTTATGGTAGAATGGTCTACAATGAACCCATCTTGGGTGGCATCATTATGATTTTACAGAAATAACCATGTAAATACAGTCAATGTAATCAGGCAAGAACAAAGGAACAAGAAGAAAGAACAAAAACAAAACAAAAAAAGGAAGGAAAATTTAAACTCACATATCCTTGATCAGATCCAACAGCAAGATGCTCTGAATTATGGTTCATATTTAAAGAAATAACAGAACCATTAACCTTCATAACTTTAATACTTTGGATTATGTGGCTATTTCCTTTCTTACTACCTGTCAAAAGAATACAGAATCAAACAATAGTGTGAAGCATGTTATTTATTTGAGATTCCCCAACCCCCTGCAGTAGTAAAAACCACAGACAGGCAATCACAGAATTCACATATGAATAAATAACTTGAAGATCATAAATAAGGTTAGCTTGGACTGCAACATGCATTATGGAGTAATACATCGGTAATGGAACTTCTTTTTTAACTGTTAACATTTAAGAACACAAAGGCCCAATGAAGGAAATTTCTTATTAAAACTTGGGAGTAGGAACCTTTTTCTTCCACTTTTAGACTTACAATCATTGAGGATTTCAAATGTTCTTTTAAGAGAGTAAGAAGAGGGGTTTTGTCAAAGTCATTCCATGAAAATACTAGTTCAGTATTTTTCTCAATAATTTTTTTCCTGCATGGTTGTCACAAATGAGATGTCTCCAAACAGTTTCAGTGTGTGACTTCATATTAACAATTCTAGCGACCAGATTTTGGAGACACATTTCTAAAGAGCTTGAAGCCGAAATGAATAATGTCTACTTACCTGTAAAAGACAAAAAACTGTTTTCTATGGCATGTGGCTCATATTTCAATTTGAAGATGCGAACCTGCAGATCAAATAAAAATAACATAAACATTATATGGATATTTAAACATATTGCATCAAGCTCATCAATGAGTTTACTTCACCATTCCACTCTGATCTCCAGAAACAAGAAGACGAGAGGTGCCATCATAATACAATGCTGTCAGTGGTATACCACTCAAAGAGAAATCTTTCTCATTCTGCATCAAGAAGCCATTTGAATAAGCAAAGACGGAATCTAATTATCCCATTAGTTTTCCAGTTGTCTAGGAAATAGTATTCTTAAGTTCATGATCAATTCAAAAGCATTTTAGAGTAATTTACAAATAAAGTGACAAGGTTAAGGAGGTATGAAAGAGAAACTAAAATTGACCGTGATGCAACTAAAAGAAATTAGCATTTAAAATGAACTTGTTCTGCATTTCAACTAATATGCAGCTAGTAAACATAACCTTAAAAGGCCATATAAAAAAAATACCTGTTGCATTAATGATCGAATTGGGAGAACAAGTGGGCATGACACATCCCAAAAGTTGATGGCTCCATCACTGTGTCCAGTTATAAACAAGTTTTTAACCTTTGAATGTGAGTGAAAACCATCTTTTGGTTTTGTCTCAACAGCAAGAAGAGATGGAACACTTTTTGCCAGCAAAGAATAGTCCTACACAATGACAGAAATCAACGGCACGGAATCTAAATAAGAGTCTGTCATTCTAAAAAGATACATGCTCCTCAATAAAGCTTTACACAGTGTTACCTCATCAGCATAACTTAACATATATGAGTTGTCGGTGATGACTTTTACTACTGTGATTCTTGAATCTAAAAATGGCATCTTCAGCATGACTTCCTTCGGGAGTGATGGCGGAGACCTAGATTGGTGCTGTAGAAGATACCTTTCAATCTGACAATCATCATAGGCATAAACATGTCCCGACTTTCCAAGCAAAATGAAAGAATCTTGTTTTTGTTTGTTTTGTTCGCTGGAGCTTGAAATAATCTCCATGTCAATACAAGGCTCAGATAAAGGTAGAGCCAACTTAATTGTGCGAGATTCAGTATGTTCGTTCAATAAGATTATCTGTTCCAGCACAATATCACTTTGATTAATTTATCACATATGGGGATCACCATCATCAGAACTGCAAACTTATTGAGAAATTTGAATATGCAATTCTATATTTCTCATACTAGGGAAAAATGCTTAAGGCAATATCTTTCTGAACAAAGTTTAAGAGGAACTAGGAGTAGGAAAGTTTGTCAAGAAAGCCATAAATTTTATGCATTGGGCCTCAAGAGAGCAAAAACATATTCAGCGGCAAGGGCAAAAGCTTAACGTATTTTCTATACTTCGACGCACATAGATAAAGATAATACCTGTGACAAATTTGTAGAAATTAAGTCGGAGGCGCCCGTGATATATAGTCGACTTGCCTTCCCATCAGCATAGACCCATTTCAATGATGATATAGGTATTTTTTCCAACTTATATCCAAGATTGAGTTTACAAATGGGAGAACTTTGAGTGCCATACTCTTCAGTATTTAGATTTGGGGTAGAAGGAATGCCCCAGATTAAAATCTCTCCATTACTGTACCCTACCGCAACTTTACTTCCAAATGGGCATGCCCAACATGCAGAAGTCACTTGCTTTGTTTCATGATAAACTGATTGCAACACATTTCCACCTGTTGAAAAAATGGATTTGCTTTCTCGAATGTCCCACAATGCAATGAGGCCATCTCTAAATATTATAAGAATCCTGCATTATAAATTGGCACTTGAGGGATAGAAAGAGTTATTGGCGATTAAACAACCTTAGAGAGAGATCTAATTAAATGAAGTACTCAGTGCTTACAGAGTGGAAAATGTATTGTACTCGTTCATCTAAGGTTCAAAACCCTGAGAAAGTAACTTAAAACAGAAAAACACGGCCTAAGAGCTAAGACTACTACCTCTTACTTTCAGCTGTTGGTTGAGGCAGTATATTTATCACAGCAGGATCGCCAGAAACTTCATTTCCTAAGTGAGATGATTAACCAGCTTTAGTGATTAAATGCTTAATAATCATGAATGTTAAATACAAAATCCATTGAAACAGGATGTACAGCAATGAAATATTGTCCTGAAATGTAACTTACCATGGGATGCTGAGAGAGGTATAGTGTACTTCATTTTTATTATCTGACATGATTCTTGAACAAGCTTCAAAACTGAAATTTTACCAGTAGAATCTCCAAGATACCTGCCATTACCAGAAATTGCACCAATTAACTTCGACAAACCAAAAGCAGTGCATGCACTGTATTCTGTTTCTGCCTCTTTTGAAGTCAAGATAAACTTACATGTAGCTACTGTGTTGCATGACCGTGAAGGAGGTAATTTCTTCTTTACAAACATGAACATGAGACAAAAGCTTCTTGTCTATATCCCAAACCTAAGTTTGTAAATTCTTTTGGAAAATTAATATCTCTAACAATATATGTAAATACCGTCTAGTCAAACTTTCAGTGAAAAAAGAACCAATAAGATACTGTACAACTTGCCTCAATGTGGTTTGTGGAAGTGACATTTAGAAGAATGCCTTCGTTCTCTAGGAACTGCGGTTAAAAATCATAAAGTGTGGTAAGTAATTAACAAAATCTACATAACTTGATGGGAATCGATGACAAAGGGAGAAAAAAGAAGGGAGCATAAGACCTGTAGAAACTTGCTTGATACTGCTTCATTGGATTCAAGCAAAGCTTGAGTGTTATCTCTTCCATATAGCTTAATTCTTCCATCCCTGAGTTTGGAGAAAAAGAATGAAAGAGTGAATTTAAACCATTCTTCAAATTCTAGTTCGTTGCAATTAAATGGGCATGTGCAAAAAATATGTTCAAGAAACTTACTTAGTAGCAATAGCAAGAATTCTTTGTACAGGGTCATAAGCAAACTTGTTACATCCTGAAGGGAATCCATAATGGAATACCAAACGCGGATCAACATCACTGGACTTCAAGCCATCTGAACTTGCGCCAGGCTGCAATATATTACATATACAGTAAAATACAGTTCAAATATCAACTAAGTGATTAGTTAATCATCACTAATACAAAAGAAACTATAAGCCGGCAACAGTTGGATACTTGTTGCAAGAATTGAGTCATACAATTAACTCCAAAGGATGAGGATAAAATTGGGTAGTTATTTTATATTTGGCAACAGTTATTTTATTTATTCACCTTTTTTTTTTTTTTTTTAATTTATCTCTTTAAATTTTCATGTGTCTGTGAAGGATGAGGATAAAATTGGGTAGCTCTTAAGCACCCACCACATCCCAGATTCCTCAGGTTCAATGTAAATGTATTAAGATAACAACATAATACGATTAAAACCTCTGCTCTGACGGTGTTTAAAACCTTTATTAAAGTTTAACAGAGAATCCGAGGCTTCATCTTTCCTAATTAATCACCAAATTAATACAATTAAAAACTTCATAATAAACGTAGCAAACAATATCCATCATTCTGGGAACTTGTGTTCTGGTTTGCCTTTTCAGGAGATCACTGAATCTTTTAACTGAAAATAAGGCAACTTCTGAATTTCCTTTTTTTTTTTTTCATAACTGTCACAATAAGCCAACTAAGCAAATCATACATTGAATTGCTATAATCATTTTCAAGCTTTGAATTTACAGAGCATCTCAGGATATGTAATTAGATTAGTTATTACCGCAGCAGCATTATCTTTACTAATTACAACTTTAGAAGCCAAGAACTTATTCTTGCAACATTAAAATTCTCATCATATTGAAGATAAACAGATGATCAATTCAAGACCAGAAACGCTTACCTTCTTCATGGAAGCCTTTTCAACCAGCTTTTTCACAAACATTTTTGCAACCGAATCTCGAAGAAGATCAATCAACTGAACTGAAGGATCAAAAGGGTAGTTTCAGAAATTTTGAGAAAGATCAAAGTCAGCAAAAAGAAAAGACTCTGATTTGAAGAAACGGATGAGACAAAAGACTAGTGAGTGAGTGGAATGGGGAAAAAAATGACGGTTGATTGCAGTTTGATGACAGACAAATTAAGCGGGTTTTATCCGTTTTATAGATAGAATTACAACAATTGAGTCCCTATTTTTTGAACAAATATATAGTTTACAAAAACGACCCCATTGTAGGGATAATAAAAATTGAATCTGATTTTACCGAAAAAATTAAAAATTTGATTATGATTTGGGATTTGAAATTTTTAATTTAAGATTTAAAATAATTATTTTATCTTAATTTAAAAATTATTATAATATTTATGATAATCACAAATTTATAATTGAGACAAGACCAAAATTAATAGTCATCGACTCATCATATTGTATATTATATATTAAATATAAGCACCTGAATTAAAAATTTGGTTAGTAAAATCGACTTTTTATATATATAATTCCTTATTTTTATTTATCTATTATTTATCAAATGTAATTTAAAATCACATTCACTCTAATGATTATAAGCATCAATCATATTAAATTATCAACTCTTATTAGTTATAAAAGTGGCTATAGGGATTGTAATCATCTCCAACTTTGATTTTTTGTTATAAAAAATGATATATACCAATTAAATTTTTTATTTTATTAATGGACTCAAACTTGCATGAACAAAATGAAAAGCATGTCCTCAATCTGCACAATTTATAAAAATAAGGATCAGTATGTTATTATCCCAATGGAAAGCTTCTATATATACACGTGGACGTTGATTAGGTGGTCCAAAATATTATTTAGGAAAGAAAAGTTTCCACAATTTGACTTCTTATGTCCAAGATCAAGACAAAAAATCATGAAAGTGACCCACCTCGAACAACCAAGACAACGACACGTGGCACGATTATGATTTCACGAGGGGCTTCCATGGGTCCGAGGTATTTGGTGAGTTTACGAGGCGGAACCGAAAGCAGCTAACTTGCCGACGACGCCTTTCATTTTTCAGACACGTGTCGCTGTATAAATAAGTTAATAAGCCGCTGGATAAAGGTATTTACAGGTCGCATCTGATTTTTTGTTCTCAAAAAAAAATTACCAAACCTTACATATATATATATATAATTTGAAGGCAATAAAAGTAATAAACAACTAAAATGATAATAAAAATTTATTATTTATGGGTCGGGTTGGGTTAATCTGAAATGTATTATTTTTAAATGAAACCCGAGCTAGTTGAATTGGGTTGCAGGTTGACTCGAAAAATTGAACACCCATTGTTAACAATATGAAAAGATGTCCGAGATTTTTAAATTTGTTCCAGTGTTGTTGAACACCCATTAAATTTTATCCAGTTATTCTAAAGTTCTATCATATGCAATGCATTGGTTAGCATTCTATTGTTATCATTAATTCAAAAAATCAAAATATATTATTTATAATTTTCCTTCCATTTATGTTGGGTTGCAGTTGCACTGCATATATCCCTTTTTGGTATACTTTTAAATATTAGTAAGGATTAGATGAGGGCCTAGACGAGGGACTACTCCTTTAATCACATTTACATGGCATGAAGGATTTATGGGTCTGGTATAAAATGGGCCTTGTACCTCTATTTTTAGCCCAATTTATGTTGAAGGGTATTAAGTATTAATGCCTCGGTTCTTAAATAAGAAGCCCATTAAGCATGTCACAGTTGGACATATCCCTGGTGTTGGAGAAAATCTACGATACAATGGAAGTATCAAATCATCCGTGCAATAATCTAATCAATCATTGTCACGCGTGTTAGAATATTAAAAAACAACTAAAAAAGATGGATTTTAAATCTTACATGTCATTTACCAAACTGTTGATGATACCACGTCATTCATGTCTCAGTTGCACTAAAGAATTACTCTTAGTGATGATTCTCACGTGTGAAATGGTGACACGTAGTCCAGACCAATTTACTTTACAAATGTTTCTGATAATATTAACCTCTTTGGTAGCATATCCCTTTATCAAATGCAAAATTTGATAAAGAGGCTCCCCAAAACATAACGGCAGCTGCTTTCAATCTCATCCATTTCTCATTAAGCCACTGTTGTTTAAACTAAAGTTGGGTGGTCTTAGTCGTGGTCATGAGCGGAATCGATACAGATGGTTGATTGAGCCCCCGAATCAATAAATTTTTTAATTTTTAAAGTATAATATGACATATATATTTCATCATTTATTGATTGGGTTCTATTTTAAGAACTCGTATATGATTATATAAAATTTAAGACAATTCAAGAATGTTCCTACGCATTATAAGAGTATCATTAAGCTATAGGATATAGCTTCTTAAGCCAAACCTAAGTGAAGAAGTTTTGAACTTTGAAGCACATGGCAAAGCACTCTCACCATCATTTCATTAGATAAGAATTAAGAAGCTAAAAGCTGCTTTCTTTCTGCTTTACAACTAAAGTCTTTGTTGTCTAAAAGCCCCACCACCAACATCTTCTTCATGAGTTGTATTGGATTGGCTTTTTATTGGGAACGCCGCCTTTATTTGGTTCGGTTTTCGAATGAACCAAGACGAATTGAAAAATATTGATTTTTAAATAACCAATTTAAAAATTATGACTGATTCTATTCGATTACTCATTTGATCAGATTCATCAATTTTATATCCATTCTTAATTGGCTACCTCTTTCGATTCAATATTTTGATGTATGTGTATTGATTGTGCCAACCTTTGGAGTCTCAAATTAACAAGATTAACAGACCGCTAGGCTTAGTTTAGTTAGCCGAAAGGTACGTTTAATTAAATACAAAAAGTTTTGTTGGGTGGAATTGGAAGTACACAAGCACTTGATTTGCTTGCATCATTCGAAACAAAACCAAGTGTACATTTCAATGCAATTTAAAAAAGAAAAAAGGCCAAAACAACAAAGCATTGACGGGCAAACAAATCAAATTCTCTGCTTATATCACCCATTTAAACTAAGAAATTTGCTTTGTAGAATTATTATAACACACACCAATGCTCACATTTATACAAATTCAATCAGACGGCTATGATGGGTGAGGGTGTATTGAGTTATAATGCGGAGGAGGCGCACAGTAGCAAGATGAAATCAAATAAAATAAGAGAAAAAGTAAGAAAGAAGCACATTCCATATTCTTTCCGTTTTATATGGCGCCAAATGGAGCTGTCATGCGCATAAAAAAATTTATGGGTAATTTGAAAAAAAGTTAACTTAAGATTCTTAAATTTTATCCAATTTGGTAAGTTGTTCAGTTAATTGAGAGATTGAGACCACACATTGAACCTACATATGTTGGGGGTTGGTCCATTCACTGCATAATTATGTTTTTTTTTTTTTTAACTCAGATGATAGTGAAAATAAAAAATCTTCACAAACAAAATGAAAAAAACAAAGAAAATGAGAAATCATGAAGTAATAAAGAATTTTTAAAAGGCAAAAAAAAAACATGGAACCTTTCACTTTTCTGCTGGTGGCTCCTTATTTCTTACAAGCATGGACCTCCCCTACAAAAAGCGAACTTTTCTTCAACACAAGTGTTATTTGAATAATTACTAATACAAGTATCATTAATTTATTATTTATTATTAATTGTTATTATGATATTGATTTGAAAGGTGCTTCATTATTATTATTATACAAATTGTCCCTTTGAATTTCCACATCTCTTCTGTTAATCAATCAAGATCCTCTGTTTTTTCAACTGACTCTTCATTTTAAGGTCTTTGGAGCGTTTCGAGTCGTAAAAGGCAGCATTTTGATGTATGTTTAATGATTATGTTTCGAAGGTAAGTTCAAATTTTGATTGCAGAATCACTCTTTAACTTGCTGATGTGACGTGGGAAAAAAGAAAAGAAACCATTTTGAGGTTCAAGTTTCGTCTTTTACATTGATTTGTTTTTATTTGAAGTTTTGAAACCAAACTGGAAAGTGAAAATTTGTTTGCATTTTTGTTAAAGTTTTGCTGTGCGTTTTGGTTTGCTTGCTGCATATTTAAGTTGTTCAGATTCTGGGAAAATTTTCTTTTTCCTGTTCTTTTTTTTTTCCCCTTTTTTGTTGATGGGTTAGATTGTCTAATCCAAATTCTATTTCTGGGCAAATTTTGATGTCAATTTTTTAAAAAACTTGTTGGGCTGTTTTTAATTTATTATTTTTCATTTTTTAGCTGTAATTTGTCTTGCTTGCTCATGAACTGGAGTACTATATATGTTTTGACGCCTGCACATTCTTTCCAGCCTTATTCCATCACAACTGCCGGCAACTTACATTTATTTATTTATTTTTTAACTGCATAAAATGTTATAGCAAATGGAAGCTTTAAATTTGTGAATTAAGATCTGTTATGTGGTTTATATAATTGTGGAACCAAATATTGAGTACATTTAGTAATCATGAGATTGGAACATAGTCACTAATATTGTGTAGGCATTTCCTCATTTGAGTACTGGTTGCATTGAAAATTGATGAATTAAAATTTTGCCCTTTAATGATATGGCCTATGGGGGTTAATTTGATTCTTTGCAGGCTGTAAAGTGAGGCTGTGACTGGTATTGGGTACAAGAGAAAGTTAGTTTGGGTTTAATGGGGTAGATGTAGATGGAGTAACCAAAGAATGAGAGCTTTTTGGTAGACTTTGCTGGCTGCATGGGAGGCTTATTGCACCTTTTTGACTTCAGCAAGAGCAGTATGGCCAGGAAAATTCATACACATAAGAAAAATGTTGATGGTATGTATACGTATTATAATTTTCTTAGTATTCATTGTCGATAAGCACTGCGTTCTTTTTTCTTAGTTAGATGAGGATTTAGATTCGAGAATGATTTGGTAGAGGGTCCTCAACGGCTTTTGTTTTCACTGTATGGTGCTTCTCTGTTTGTGGAATATTTCCATTTTCGTGCATATGAAGCAGCAGCTTGTATATTTTTAAGGAGAAACTAGTCTGGGATCTAAAGTTATATTAGGAAATTATTTGCTTCTTGTAGGCGCGGAAGTCATTAGTTTATCTTAATTTTTTTTTGCAATTTCACGGCTTGGATGAGTAATTTTTTTTAACTCAACTGTTGTGCAGGCCTGGAAGCTCCTCGAAATAGCTTGGAACTGCAAGTAGAAACTTCCAAGAGCTATAGTGCTGTAGGAGACGTGCCGGTAATTTTTTCAACTCATCATCTTGGTTCTAACATATATAGGTGTTCTAATTTTGTTGAAATCTGGCTTGTCTGTGAAATTGGGGCATTTCTGGTATGCATAACATATGGTGCATTTGAGACTGGACTGTAAGTTGAAAAGGACTACCTTCTTGGACTTCATATCCTAATGTATGGTTCCTTCTAAGTATCAGAGGTAAAACTCTTTTTGGGTTTGGCTTTTGATCTTTAGGGATGATTTGTGAACCGTTTTGACATAGAATCTTTGATCATTTTTAAGAAGGTCATGGCCTTCTGGTGGGTGAAAGAATGACATAAGACCTGGCGACCTGCCTAAGAGACACATTTATATTATCTTTCCATTTCCCAGTTGCATAACTCTAATATTCAGTCTCGATTAGAATATTTGTTTTCACTTAATTTTTGTTTCTCGTGCTAATTTGAGTCAGACTTAATTCAATGATTAAGTCAACAGTTCCAATTCAATCTAGGGATATGATTCTCATAATCTCTCCCTTCCGCTTACAAATTCAAATGTGTTTTTCCATGATTCAGTATTCTTACCCAGTGGAAGTAGACTGGCCTGAAAATAACTCTTATCCTACTGAGGCTTCAGTGAAGCAGTTGATTAATGAGGAGATATCGAAAGAATCAAATACCAGACAAAATGTACCTAGCATTGTTGCTAGACTGATGGGTATGGACGTGTTACCACTAGAAACAAAATCTGTAATTCATCCAATTGACAAAAATTCGAAAAAGGAAAGGAATGGAAGGAGCTCAGTTGCTCATGTCTCTTCTTACTCGGATTCTTCCAGGCAGATACAGCTCGACTCATTTTACTCTTGCAGAGACCAAGAAGATGATAGATGGAGCAGTGGCCTGGATTTTGAAAATCCGAGGCCCAGAGAACACCCTCAAGAAGAGGAACTACAGAAGTTTAAGAAAGAGTTTGAGGCATGGCAGGCAGCCAGGTTTAGGGAATGCTCAAAGGTAGTTGAACTTGAGGGTATTCCTATGCAGAGGCTTGCCCAAGAGAACCTCAACAAGGAAAAAATGGAAATTTATGCAAGTTCTCATACAGCTGGAAGAAAGAAGCCCGGGGAACCTAATAGTTTAGCATCAAAATCAACATCTTATGAAAGAAGAGGTTTACCACACCAAAGACATAATTCAGAACTCTTCCCGACTGGTGAAAAGGAATCACTTCCTATGAGAAGCAGAAGCAAAAGTATAGACTTTGAGCCAACCTCCCTGATGAATTATGATGAAAAACAGGACCGCGCTCCCACCAGGATCGTGATCTTGAAGCCTGGTCCTGATAGGATGCATGACCATGAACACCGCTGGACTGGTGCCTTGGGTAGTTTAGAGGGGGAAAATAGTATAGAAGATTTTCTTGCAGAGGTGAAGGAACGACTGAAATGTGAAATTCAAGGTAAAACTCTTAAAAAGGGTTCAGTGGTCAGAGGAAGTGGAATCAAAGCCCCTTTAAGTAAAAAACCATCAGATCCTAAACAAATTGCTAGGCACATAGCAAATCATGTCAGAGAGAGTGTTAGTAGGGACCTTGGAGTGAATCTGCTTCGATCAGAATCAACGAGATCATATAGAAGTGAAATTCAGTTCAATGGGCCAGGCTCCCCAGAGTTCATCAACAGGGATACCAGGAGATTCCTGTCAGAGAGATTAAGGAACGTTCTTAAAAGAGAAACACATTCAGACAGTCCTGCAGTTGTCAGTGGCAGAACAAAATCTTCTGTGATAGATAAGGAAAGGATCAGATTAAAGAAATCAGGAGGCACATCATTGGCTGGAAATGAGTGGAATCACTGGGAAATTGAGAAAGATGAACAAGAAATGCAAACCAGATCTTTCAGACTGGGAGATGACAATGGAGTGTTCAATAGAGAGTTGTCTCCGAGGAATCTCATTAGGTCTTTGTCAGCCCCTGTAGCAGGAACATCATTCGGCCAGCTTCTTCTAGAGGACCGTCATATTTTAACTGGTGCTGAGATCAGGAGGAAACATGAGGCCATTGACAATTTTACTGTGGATGTGAGAAGAAGGAAGAAAGAAAGGTTTAATTTCAAGGAAAAAGTCTCCAATTTCAGATACAGTTTTACTCTTAGAAGAAGGCTATTTGGCAAGAAGTTTCAGTCAATAGAATCTCATGGTGCTCAATATGATCATGTAAGAGATATCATGAGTGGACCGACAGTAATTATGAACTTAGGCGAGAGACATGTAAGAGAAACTTATTTTTTGTACTTTTGGTCACGTCCATCTCAGGTTGCTTTTCATTAACATGTCCTCTCATGTGGTCTTAGGAGAACTCCACTGAAGTGCCCCCAAGCCCTGCATCTGTGTGCAGTACCCCTCGAGAAGATTTCTGGAGGCCAACAGATTATCTCAGCCCAATATCAACACCAGATGTAACTTTGGGAGAAGATGATGCTATGGCTCAAGTTTTTAAAGGCATCAGTTCTAATCTGAATGGTATGGAAACTATTATTTCTAGAGATTTTATGCATATTACATGTCGTTATGAGAGTTCTGGTGCTGCAAATACGGTTCATGCATGAATTTAGTGATGGTGTTTTATTGATTG
Organism: Zanthoxylum bungeanum; assembly: GCA_019454045.1. Lineage (NCBI taxonomy): Eukaryota > Viridiplantae > Streptophyta > Magnoliopsida > Sapindales > Rutaceae > Zanthoxylum > Zanthoxylum bungeanum. The sequence continues at coordinate 2,777 of SKCR01037818.1, read as the reverse complement.
AAAATATCTTATGCACCAAATTTGAACTGAAACCAAAATACTACTCAATACAAAGGTATGCTGATTTGTGAAATTCTTTTCTAATGGTCTTGTAATTTGTTGATTATACAGAGCTGCGGAGGCAACTGAATGAACTTGATAACAGGCCAGAGGACACATCAGTTGAACAGGATCCTACTGAGTCTGAAATACTTGATTTAGAGGATCAGGCAGAATCATACATACAAGACCTACTTGTTGCTTCTGGTTTTTTTGACGGCTCATCTGGTAAATCTTTATCTAGGTGGGATCCACTTGCAAAGCCTATCAGCAATGCCATTTTTGAAAAGGTGGAAGAATCTTACAGAAAATTGGCCGAAGAGAATGACAGTACAATAAAGGATCATATTGAGAAGAAGGCGGAGCGCAAAATGTTACTAGATTTGTTGAATGAAGCACTTTCAACATTACTAGGACCACCTGTGACCATGTCTAGCTTCAGAAGAAAGATTATTAATTCTTCCACATTGCCGCTTCCAGGTGGAAGAAAATTATTAGATTCGGTATGGGAAGTTATTAGTATATATTTATACCCTCCAGCTGACAGATCTTACTACGCTCTCGATAGCATGGTGACACAGGATTTGAGATCCACTCCTTGGTCTGGCTTGATGGATGAAGAAATTAATTCTTTGGGAAGAGAGGTGGAATGTCTCATCATGGAAGAATTGGTTGAGGAAATTCTCGAGGATATTCAATTATAATGGCTACATTATGGACATTTTGACATTTTAAGAAGAGATCATTTTCATCTTCAGTAGCGAAACCAAGACAGCAAGTCGGAGGATGGCTAGTTCATTGAGGCTAGGTAAACACACGATAACTTACATGGTTAATCCTAATTCCTAAACTAGAGATTTCAATATTTTCTTAACGCGAATGAGTTATTGATACAGGAGGCTGCACATGCATGCATGTATATATATTGTTCACTTGTGTTAATTTGTAGTATAGGATTGAATGTTGATTGAGGCTATACTTATTGTATATGAATGTCCCCAAGGGGCGTTGGGGTAGGTGTGACTTGGTGGTGTAGGGCTCAATATCTGACCTTGAGGTTCTGGATTGAGACAGCCGGAGGTTTTACTTGCTCCGCTTAAGCCTGAAAGGGGTGGTTTGGCGGCAGAGTTTCGAACGAGCAACGATTCCAAAAAAAGAAAAAGAAAAAGAATTGTATATGAATGCAAGTATAGTTAGGTGTTTCTTGTTGGATGGTTCTCATCAAGTCTCATGGCAAATACAGTGTGGAAACTTTGCTTAATTACTTCACGTTTGGGTATGATTTCAATATCTTCTTGGATTCTCTGTTAAAAACTGTTGATATGCAAAAAGAAAATGTTGTAGAACCAGCATTCAAAAGATTTCTCATAATTTTTTTTTTCCTGGATTGATAAACAATTATTTAAAATTTGTTGAAATTAATATATAAATAATTTAGATAGTTTCCATGAAACTTTGGTTCAGTCAGATATTATAAATTTCATATCGTGTGGTACAAAGTTCATGAAATACTTTACACTTGAAATGTAACATGTCTAGGTCTCTAACACATACATTGTAAAAGCTACAAGGTCTTTTGTATCTTCTCTCGTTAACCTATTTGTTTATATAATCTTCTTCTAAATATTTCTGATTTTATTTTTGACTTAAGTTTTAGTGTTTATATTTGTTTAAAATATAATTTACTCAATAATACATTAAAAAAAAAAAAATTACTATATGCAAATCATAACAGAGGAACTATCAAATTACCGTCGGAGCGAAATATTACCGATGGATTTCTGTACCATGGGTAAAAATTGGAATACATACCTATTAAGGAACTCATAGTTTGAGAAAAGAGGGAGGTCCGAGATTTATATTCTCATTTATATTATTTTATTTAACCGATTTGAGATTTAGATACTAACAAAATATATTCTCTCAAAAGCGATAGTGTAAAGGAAAAAAAAAAACCGCTATACATAGGATTCTTAATTGGAATAAGATGGTGAGTGACAGTTGATATCAAATATTTTTCACAGTAATAAGCACTTATAATCATCAATTAATATGAACTGGCTTGGGATGCTTTATTTTTGATCTTTTGATGATTTTTGTTTGGTACACCAAATCGTCCTTGTGTTTTAAGAAATGTCAAATGTGAGTGCAACATTTTACCAAAAAAGCACTAACTAAACTATTATTTTGCTCAGCAACAACATTCCCTCTACAGTAACTTATCCATCGTATTGAAAATAGATTCGGATTCGGTATTGGACTTAATTTTATACGTGAAAAAATAAGCTTAAAAATTATGATAATTTATTATTAGCTAATAATTTAAATGTAATTAAATTTTAATAATATATTACTATTAAATTGCACTTGATAGAATATTATGAAAAATTTAGTACAATTCAACGTAACATTAAATTCAAATTCATTGAAGGTAACAAATTTCGAGGCGCACGAGTTTTGTCAATATGCATGCAATGTAGCACCAATTTTTCATCAATCTAAGACTACTTTTTAAATGTTATTATTGATAATGAAAAAGAATATTCCATCTTAGAGCATAGAGAAATTATACTTGAAGAAATGAACTGGGTTTGGCCTCAACTTTTGACCCGGTGATCATGGGTGTAGGTTCAAATGATATTTATTTTTTAAAGAAAAATGGAAACCAACATTTCAAACTTATAATATCTCAAATGGGTTTCTTCACATTAATGAATCTAAGCAAGGGTTAAGGAGAA